>APFE030266255.1:69539-100993 GCA_000404065.3 Pinus taeda | reverse complement strand
GATTTCTTCTTAAGGAAATATATCCATGTATTCCTTGAGAAGTCATCTATAAATGATACATAGTACACAGACTTACCCAGTGATGGAACTTTCACAGGTCCAAACACATCATTGTGCACAAGCTCTAATATTTGTTTCGTCATCTTACCACCAGAGGGGAAACTCACCCGATTCTGCTTCCCATATACACAATTTTCACAGAAATCAAAATCCAGAGAGCTATTACTCATACCTTCTCCCATACCTTTACCATGAAGTATTCGAAGGCTCTTCTCTCCAATATGTCCAAGCCTTTGATGCCACAACATGGTCTTATCTCCAGAGACCACTAGATTTTCTGCTCCATTTTCAGGAACCATAGAACTATTGCACCCATCAACAACAGTGCTACCTTGCAGCTTCTACAGAGTTCCAATCTGAACTCCCCGCATCAATACCAGTGCTCCTCGAACCATCTTGCAGGTATCCTTCTCGAACACTGTCTTTACACCTGCATCATCCAACTTGCTTACAGAAATCAGATTTCTGGCCAACGCCAGGAATATGCAAAACACCCGGAAGGGTTCTAACCCTTCCACCTTTCAACTTCAACTTTACTTTTCCGCGACCAATGATTCTAGCCTTCCTATCATCTCCTAAGAAGACATCACCACCATCATATTTCTCATACTCGCAGAACCACTCTCTATGGGGAGTGAAGTGAAAGGATGCACCTGAGTCAAACAACCATGCCTCATGATCTACATGTGTACTTGAAGAAGCCAAGTACACATCCCCACCTTCATCTGAGGTGGTTTTCGCCTCTGCAGAAGGAGCATCATCAGATCCCTTTCCTTTATCAGGAGATTTAGATTTACACTCCTTCTGAAGTGCCCTTCCTTTCCGCATTTCCAGCACACCACCTTTGTAGGTTTTCCTGGAGATTTAGATCTCCCTCTAGATTTAGATCTCCCACTCGATGACTTATTTTTGTTTCTGTTCTGGGACCGTCCTCGTAAAGACAAGGCATCACCATTCTGGTTGTCCATATTTTTCCGTCTCATCTCCTCCGTCAGCAAGGCTGAGACTATTTCATCAAACTGCAAAGCAGTTGCATTGCTACCTATTGCAATAACCAGACTATCCCACGAGTCTGGTAGAGAACACAACAAACTGATGCACTTATCTTCATCTGAAATTTTAATATCAACAGATAATAACTGACTTACCACAGTATTAAATGCATTCAGATGCTCTGTCACCGAGTCTCCATCTTTCATCCTCAGGTTATACAGCTTTTTCCGCAGGAACAATTTATTCACCAGAGACTTAGATTGGTACAAAGTCCCTAACTTGTCCCATAAAGCCTTCGCCGTAGCTTCCCCTAATAATTCAACAATACGGAATCTGAGACACACAATCGTATTGTGCTCTTTGCCTTCCGATCCAACTTCTTCCATTCTTCATCGGTCACTCCCGTTGGTTTAGTACCCGGATCTACCGCGATCCACTGATCTTTATCCACCAACAGATCCTCCATCTTGAGTTTCCACAACTCAAAACTCTGACCATTGAACTTCTCAATCTCTATCTTTCCATTGCTCGCCATCTTCTTTCACCACCAGAATCAATCTTGCAGATCTGCCATTGAACAGGGTCTACCACAGGCCCGAGTGAAACCCCTCAGCAACAAAGGCGTCCCCTTGAAGCCAAAACAGATCTGATACCAAATGTAGGTTTTAACCCCGTACAGAAATTACCTGCATACGAATTCTAAATCACAGAAAAATAAATAATGTGAGAGCATAACACATAAAAAACACATATGCACAGGGATTTTCCCCTGGATCCCAAAACCGGGACTACCAACTTGATTTTTCATTATATTCCTTTCAATGTTACAATACATATTTATACATGCCGAAGCATCCAATACCATGGACCGAAAACCATCATGTCTAAAAAACATGTGCGAAAATCATGCACAAAACCATAGGTGGGTCCGCCCAACCTAACATAGGGTCCACAACGGGTACCCCTACCCCCTGTTAACCATGTGGAAAGAATATAACACAACCCAACAATGAGAACTAGGACATCTTGTAGTAATTATGTTGTTTCCTGTAGTAGTACTACAGGAAACCCTTTTTAAACATGTTTTGAGCATAAATGATAGTCTGAGCCTAGGGTAGTTCCTCAACTTGACTTTCATGCCTTTCTCCCATTTCTATAAAATCTTTTAGGCCTTGGACAAAAGCTAGAAAGATATTAGAGACCTCTTGGAAAGCCTCTTTTCATCACTGCAGTTTGAGTTCTACTTTGATGGTGAATTCCTTCTTTCCTTTTTTCCTTATTCTTCTCTTTTGTGGCCTAGATGATTTCCTAATGGCCTCGGAGTTCATTGTTTTGATTAGGTCTCTCTTAGGCAATACCATTTTGGGTTTTAGTATAATTTGTTCCTTTCTTCCTTCTTGTAACATCATTATGCCTTCCTGTAACAGTCATTCCTTCTTCCTGCAGGGTCTCTTAACTGTATGGGAGTGATGATAAATGATGTAGAGGGGTTGGAGGATGATGATAGGGCTTAGAGAGAGTAGTGTATGTTTGTGAAAATGGAGAGGATTCTCTGTTTGTTTTTTTCAAGAAATTTTTAGGGTGAGACGGAGTGTAGGGTTTGTTCTTGAAAAATATTATTTTTTCCTTATGAAATGGGATGGATGAATAATGGATAGATATTGGATATGAAGTGGATGGAGGGCTTGGAGTGCTTTGGTGACTTGGCCTTTGCACAAATTTCGTCTTTTAACTATTATCACCATTCCTCGAAATCATCACCCTTCATAATTTGGCTTTTCCACATTGCATGAGTGAAAGAGTGGACTACAATTAACTATTTGACTGCAGTTGAGACTGTTGACCCATCCTTAGCTTATAAAACCTCATATCTCATGCATTTATAACAAATTTATAACTATAATATGCTCAAGATAATAGGTCAAGAATATTGCATACCTATACCTACCTAATGGTTGTTGGAGATACATGCATGTTTCTACTGAGTTGATGATTGGTCCATGGTCCTCTGAAGGTGATACTTTCCTTTGTTTTCTTCTGCATAGGTCTTCATAGCTTGGTGATTCTAAACCTCTCCCTTCCAGTTACCATGAGCAAGCTATCCTAGTCAAATCTGACCTTCTTTGAGTGATGGGCTTGTCCATGGGTGATGTTCACCTTCCCTATACCTTATTCCACCATTAGAAACATATCCCACACTTCATTCTACCTTTCCTACCATCTCCTAAGCTTTCGACCTAATTCCTATAGTAAAATAGGGCATCCTGTAGTAGAATTAGGACATCTTGTAGTAGTACTACTTGAAACAGCAGATTTGCCTTGTTTTGTCCATATCTCCCAAATGGTAGAATGGATTGACCTAAAATTTTATGATCATGTTTTCATCATCATTATGCACCTTCACATTAAAAAAAAAAAAGCCAATGGATACACGAATCTCAAGAAAAAAATAAAAATGGTTGAAGTTTATGGAGGCCAATTTCTTGGAAACTGTGCACTGGCATTTTTTTAAATTGCTTGGGCATGTTACCATCGTCCATATGCATCTCCCCATGCAACATATTTTTAAATGGATGCATGAATACCAAGAAAATTCAAAATTTGTTATAGGTGATGGAGGTCGATTTCTCGAAAATTGTGCTCTGGAAGTTGCTAAAATCACTTGAGCATGTTACCATCATCCATATGCATCTCCACCTGAAATAAATTGGTAAATGGATGCATGGTTTTCAAGATATGACAAAAGTAGTTTTCTTCTCTATGTATTTTTGTTTCCTATAGTAAAGCAGTGCATTCCTGTAGTATTTCAGGACAGCAAGGAAAATGAGTGGTAAAAACTTGGGAATGATGAGTGGATGGTGGAAATAGATGAGGGTGATGGATTTGCATGGCCTTGGTCCTTCTAGAGCATCTGAGCAAAGGAGGAGAAAGTTCAAATTTGACTTCCTTTGACTAGAATTTTGACCAATTTTTCTTTTATTTGGTGTCAACTTGTTTTTGTTGCTTGCAGAGGTTGGAGAGCACCTACATTCATCAGAGAGATACATGGACCAAAGATTTTTTTATTTTTTCCCTTTTTTTCTTCTAGGCCTACTAGCCACCTCAATGAGGTTTTCAACTTGTAGGTCTACCTAAGTACCTCAAAGGAAGTTTTCACCTAAGATCTTTTCTTTTTCTATTTTTTTTCTTCTTTATACCAACCCATTGACCACCTCATGGAGTTTTCAATCAATGAGCCAATCTCAGGCACCTCAAAGGAGGTTTTCACTTGAGAATTTTTTTTCTCTTATATTTCAATTTTTATTTTTTTTCCTATCCTACTCTACTTGAAAAATCAAATTCATTTTCAAGTGTAGGAATACTTCCAATGAAGCCATGTGCACATAAAGATGACAAATAAACTGATGTGTAGGCTTGAAATGTATTCTTTGACATGTACCTGAATGTAAGAGACCAAATTCTTTGACTTTGATGATATCAAGCACAGATGTAGAAGAGGGTATTGCTGCAACTTAGTGATTGTCTGGAACCATATTCCAATATACTTGTGATGCCCCTGGTCCACTTGTTGATTTGGATCATCTTGGATGTCTTCTTCTCCCATGAAATTCATATCTTCCTCTTTTTGTTGTTTTTTCTCCTGAACACATGGGGGGTTTGATGGTAACCATGAGGGAGCTTTCTCAATATTTGATTTTGATGTCTTGTCTTCACAAATGCATCCCATTCAAAATACTGATGACAATGGATCTTGCTCATTGTCATCATCTCCATCCATTTCTTCTATATTATTTTCCATATCTTCTTCTTGTACCTGCAAAAGTGGATGGTGATGTGGCTCTTACTGCACTACGTGAAAAAAGAGGGGGGTGGATTGGTGTTGGAGAATTTTTTTTTTTATGATTGAATGAAAACACTAATGCAATGCACTTTTATATTTTTGAAATGAAATATGCCTAATGAATTTTTTTTGTTTTTTCATAAAGTAAAATAAAATGAATCAACTAGGGAAGAAAACAATGCATACTTTGACACCTCCCTGGAAATGGCCCCAAAAAGTGATGAGCCTCGGTATTGCAACAAGAATGTTGTAACTCCCAAGGCTACCAAATTTAATTATCAACCCGGGGTTTGTAAAAACTTAAGAGGTATCGGCTCTATATGTGCAACATAAAATGTGTCCTTCCTTCACTCTCATGATGTAATGGAGTGCATGTAATGAAATCAAATCCTAAACTAATTGCAGAAAATGAAATGCTCAAAATGGAAAACTTAACCTATTGCAAGGAAGAAAGTACAGGAAAGGAAACTACTCTAATTGCAAAAATTAAATATCATGAACTAAATTTCAACCATTACATTTCAAAGAGTTTAGATCCATTAACAGAGTTCATTGGATGTGGCAATCAAGAAAATCATCATTGTATTATCCAATCCATAAATATGTCCATTAGCACAAATCGCTAAAATGTTTTGCATGGGTAAAGAGGCAAATCCTAAGCAGTTTTTAGTCTTCTATATTAATCGCTTTAGACCCTAGGGGTCTTGATTCAACCCTAAGGAAAATCACCAATCTTCTTGAGTGAATATGGGCAAGTATATGCATGTTAGAAGGCTACTATAGGGTTTTATGTAGTACTACTACAGGAAACAACACATTTTCTATAGGGAGTTATAATTCACAAAATGACCAACCAAATAAAATCAAAATTGGATGGGAAAAAATAATTATTGAGTAGGATGTATTAATTCTCCATTCTAAGTGGAATCATTCAAAATGATCTCTGTTAACCCATGCGAAAAAAATGGCATAAAATTACTAGTCTAAAATCTAGAAATTCGAGAACTAGTGAGCTAGTAAATCTATCAAATGCCTAACCTAATCAAGTACAAATGCAATGGGGTAATTTTTGTTATTAAATAGAATTTTTTTTAATCTAATGCAAGTGGAACCAACTCAATTGAAGCTCATTAGCATGCTCTAAAAAATAATATGCATTTACTATTATTTGCCACAAAGGAGTTCCAAAATATAGATTTGGGAATAAGAAAACTAATCCAAGTAACTCAATGATTACTATGACCTTACAAAGTTGTTCCAATGATTAAATTATTCTTTTTATCCTACAAAATAAATTACTTCAAACATTTAACCAAAACCTACAACAAGAAATCATTAATACTAAATGCAGAAATAGAAAAAAGACAAGAACAAGAGATGCATGTGAATAAGAAATGAAAAGAAGAAAAGTAAATGATACAAAAGGGATCTGAGGTTCTTGGGATGGCTGAGCCCAAGGAAAATCAGATTCCTATGAAGGAAACCAAGATTTAGAAGTTGAACATGACACCAATCTTCATTATTTCTATCGATACAATTACATCTCTGCAAGAAATGACAATAGAGCTGCAAAAATGTTAGTTCTCTCCACAATAATACTAATAAAAATCCACCCCTAGAGGAAAATTCGACTTGGAACTTATAAAAAATGATTAGGAATCAGTCCCCATGAAAGGAGGAAGCTTTCCCCACCAAATATCTTGATTAGTGGATCTGGTTCTCAATACTATGAATATGCATTAAATGGCAGGGAACACATTCCTATATTTTCTCAATCATTGGAGCTCCACAATCTGTGCCATAATTCCATAATATATTGTTGATTTATTATTTAATATTGATCCTCCTGTAGTAGGGAGCAGTTTCCTAGATTATCTCCTCCTCCAAATCTTCATAATCTGCCCAATATTCTCACAATATTCCACAAAAATAAATAATACTAGTCACAAGTATGCAATTATCCATAAACCTTCCTAATGAACATATTAAAGTTAAAAATACATTATCTAATGCAAAAATAGAGTTTTAATGTGCTAAAGGATGGTCAGATGGGCCTTAATTTATTTCTAATTTAGAGGCTCATTAGAATGTCAAGATGGAAGGTTTGAAGGATTGTTTAAAAACAAAAATGGAAGGGGAACTGGAAGGTTTGAAGGAATGTTTGACAAAGTTGCTATAAGAAATGCTTCCCAGTGGTGACAAGGTACTCCATGAAAACCTTGATGAGGAAAACAGGAATATGGATTTTGATTTTAGAGACTTGAATAGTGGGTTGAAGACTAATCACATTCCTAATATTGATAAGAGGAAGTTTGATGGAAAGGATTCGGTTACATGGGTACTATAGATAGATCAATTCTTGTATCGCACACACAAAAGGTATGCATTGCATATTTATAATTAGAACAAAATTAGTTTCTATGGTATCGATGGCTTTGTTCTCATAAATCAATTGTCACTTGAACAATTTTTTAGGAAGAATTGGTAACACATTATGAGGATACAAAGATAAATACCTTCTTTAGCCAATTCATAAATCTCAAAAAAAAAGGTTCAATGGTGGAGGACATTGAGGACTTCCGAAGATTGAATATCAAGGTAAATGATATTCCATAGGAGCATAGGATTGATGTCTTCATAGGGACTTTAAAGGATAACATCCAATGTGAGGTACACCTCTGAGAACCTAATTCATTGGAGAAGGCATTCAAAGTGGCAAGAAAAGTTGAAATCAAAATTATGGCAACAATGAAGTATATCACTCATAACTATAAATATGGAAGTGTTGTTGCTCCTAGCCTTCCACAACCTACAAGGTTGACACTACAACAATTGGAGGAAAAGGGAGCAAAAGGGATTTGTTATAATTGTGATAGAAAATACATTGAATGTCATAAGTATGCTACGAAGAAATTATTTTACATAGATTGTGAAGAGGAGGAAGAAAGGGAACAGGAAACATAAAAATAAGAGGATATATACCAGTAACCAACCCCAGAAAAAGAAAAAATGAATCCGACCATATCTTGTAATGTATTGGTGGGAACTACCTCTCCTCAAACTCTCAAGATAGAAGGAGATTTCAACAAGAAAAAGTTATAGTTTTGATTGATTCGGGTAGTACCCATAATTTTATTCATTGTAAGATAACCAAGGAATTGAATTTCTTTCTACATCTAACACCAAAGTATCAAGTGATAGTTTCGAATGGAAGAACTATAAATTGCTCTGGAAAGTGCCATAATATCAATATAACCATGGAGGAATATGAATTTAATAGTCCAATGGTTAAAATATTTGGGGATAACGTCTTTTAATTTTCAAGAATTTTTCTTGAAATTCTTTTGAGAAGGAAAGGAAATTGAATTAATGGGTATCATAGGGAAACTGGGGAATCTAATCAGCACTAATGGCATGAAAAATCTTTTGAATAAAGAACAATAGGGTGTAATTGCACAATTATTCTGACTAGAGGTTCAAACATCGAAATCATCTATTTATCTAGATCTCCAAAAAGTCTTAAAAAATCATTCCAAGGTATTTGAGACTCCCAAAGTCCTCCCACCTATTCATGAGTATGATCATGATATTCACTTGATTCCGGGAGGTTTTCCTCCAAACATTAGTCCTTATGGATATCCCTATGCCCAAAAGATTGAAATTGAACATATGGTTGCAGAAATGGTAGAGGTAGATATAATTCAACCTAGTCAAAGTTCTTTATCTGCTCCAGTAGTGTTGGTGCACAATAAGGATGGATCATGGCATATGCATATGGATTGTAGGGAGCTCAACAAGATCACTATTATAGATAGATTTCTCGTTCCTGACATTGATGAATTTCTGGATGAATTACATGGAGAAATTTACTTCACCAAGTTGGATCTTCATTCAAGGTATCATAAAATTAGAATGAAAACTGAAGAGATTCTAAAAATAGCATTCATAACTCATGAAGGTCATTATGAATTTTTAGGCATGCCTTTTGGTCTTACTAATGCACCTTCCACATTTCAAGGTTTGATGAATTCCATTTTCAAACTCTTCCTTATAAAATTTATGTTAATAATTTATGATGATATGTTAATTTGTAGCAAGCCTTCGAAGGATCATGTTCAACATGTTGACAGGGTGCTCAAACTATTAGAGGAGAAACAATTATATGCAAAAACCTCTAAATGTTTCTTAAGAGTATAGGAGGCAGAAAATTTGGGTCATATTGTATCTCATGAGGGTGTTAAGGTAGACCCTAACAAAATTAAAGCCATTAAGGAATGGAAAATCCCCCACAAACATAAAGCATATTCGAGGATTTCTCATGTTGACAGAGTATTATGACAATTTTTTTAGGAATTATGGGAGAATAGCAGTGCCTCTATCAATATTACTGAAGAAATATGTATTTTATTGGACTCCAGAAGCAACTAAGGCCTTTGAACATCTGAAAGAGGCAATGTGCAAAGTACTGGTCTTAGCTACACCAGACTTCACCAAAACATTTATTTTGGAATGTGATGGATCGGGAAATGGAATTGGTGTTGTTTTAATGCAAGAAGGAAGTGTAGAAATTATGGTGTAGAATTGTAACTACTCATGAAATTTTAATTTAAACCACAAGACACAACATTACTCTACTACTTTGTGGAATTCAATTCACATTTTAGAACATCAAGAACAAACATCCAATGAGAAATAACACACATGCACACAGTATTCTTTCAAGGGAAAGAAACCTATTGAAAACCCCTTTGCATATTTTCCTTAATATGATGAATAGAGATGTATTATAATTGATTTGATCAACTAAGCACAAACTGCAAGTGAGTAACCTATCTCTCTGCTCACTTAGAAGCTATGAACTAGACTTAGTCAATTGTTTCCTCTACTTGAGACCCTAATTCCTTGCACAATTCCTTGAGAAATTAGGCCCCTATTATTTAGGAAATTCCTCCAAAATGATTGTGCAATTCCCAAGGTTGATAATATAATAGTGCATGCAACACATGTGCACTCAAGACTAGTCTACAACTGATGTTAAACTGCCTTGGAATCTCCACCACAGTTGGGGAACTCGAATTCTCTACATGCACTAGCTATTTTAGGCTTATTTATCAGTTAATTAGATGATCACTGGGTTTGACTGAAGTCTCACTACACAATTGTCCTTCCACTAGTTCCTCCAACAATTAGAACTAGTTTAACTAGAAACAACTTGAAATAATTTACCTTGATTGCTACAAATTAGAAATCACACATGCTTAACTGAACTCTAAATCGAATTTACTAAGATAACTGAGTGACAATATCCATTTCACCTCAGTTAACTGCATCCAAGTTGTTTTCTGATGTGGAAATTCAAATTTCCCAATTTGACCAAGGAAAAATCAAATTAATAGTTTCTTGTTGCATTTTTCATCACTCCCTCTCAACAAGCAAGCAATTATCAACCACCCCTATCCTGCACATGCAGAACTTGAACTTCCCTCTTAACATGGCCTTTGTCAAAATGTTAACATCTTGTTCCTCTATCAGAATGTATTGTAGCAACATTATTGACCTTTGCACACACTCCTATAAATGGTGATATCAAATTTCTATATGCTTGGATCAATCATGAAATACTGGTTTCTCAGAGAGCTTGATGCAAATTTGATTATAAAAGTAGATCGCAGTTTGATCCATCATCTGACCAAATAATCCCACAAGTATATTTCTCATACAAATCACCTCACATGTTTCTTGACTTGCAGCCATGTATTCTACTTCTACCAAGATGAGCACCATAGATCTTTGCTTCCTGTTGTAGTAGGAAATAACTGCAAACCCAAAACTGAAAATTCCACCTGATGTACTCTTTCAGTCTTATGGACTCCCCACCTAATCTACATCTGTGAATCCACACAACTTCACTCCCTTTGTATGTTTATACCATAATCCAAACTGGGTAGTGCCTTTGAGGTACCGTAGAACATGCTTATCTACCTTCCAAAATAATTTGGTTGGCCTAACCATATCTTAGCTCAGCTTGTTGAATGCATAGCACATATATGGTTGTGTGTTTACAAGATACATCAGCAAACCCACTAGCTGCCAATAAATGGTAGCATCCACTTCCTCACCTGAAGTGGCATCCTCCTTCCTCCAGTTGGTCGCTAAAGGTGTCTCCATGGGTTTGCAACTCTCCATGTGAAATATTTGTAGTATCTCATTTGCATACTTTTCTTGAGACAAAAATATTTCCATACTTCTAACCTGAGGAAGTAGTGCATGAGACCCATGTCCTTCATTTCAAATTCCCTTACAAGGTCCTCCTTGTAAGATTTGATCAGATTCTTATCTCCAATTAAAATAAAATCATCAACATATAAGAAAATAATAAGAAATTTACCTTCTCCAAGATATGATAGATGTTTGCATCCACTTCACTTTTGGTGAAGCCAAACCAGTGCAAGTTATCGATCCTCGTGTACCAAGAATAGGGTGCTTGTTTGAGACTGTACAACACTCGCTTGAATTTTCACACATGAGACTCTCAATCAAACGTCTCAAAAAATTATGGTTTCTCAATGTACACCTCCTACTGAATAACTCCATTGGCAAATGTTTTTTTTACATCCATCTAGTGGATCTTCCACGGCATTTGTGCAGCTAGTGCAAGAATTTATCTAATGGATGAGTACCTTGCTACAGGAGAAAAGGTATATTCATAGTCCATTCCCTCAACTTGAGAGTAGCCCTTCACCACAAATATGGCCTTATACTTCTTTATGCTTCCATTTGTTGCATGCTTTACCTTGAAGATCCATCTCAAACCCACAGCTGATTTATCTGCTAGTCTTGGGACCACTTCCAAAACAATGTTCTTTACAATGGATTCATTCTCTTCCACTATTGCATCAACCCATACAGTTTTCTCTACTTCATCCTCAAAATAGGATGGCTTAGGATCTACAATCTCGGTCATTAGATCCATATAGCTAGTGTACCGATCAAGTGACCTCCTCTTCCTACATAAATTTGAAGGAGCTCCCACATTCTTTGTCACATATTGCACAAGTCTCTTAGCTTCCCTGGTTCTTTTCCTACCTTCTTTGGATGGTTTTTCTTGAGTGTAAGTCTCCACTCTCTGCTCCTCAATTTTTAGTTTCTCTACAACTTCTTGAGGCTCCTCCTTTGGAGCTAAAAGCTCCTCTTTTGGTGGGATTTTAAGCTCCCTCCCAAGAGAGCACTACATCTCTTTCTCCTCATTAAATTTTAAATCCCTTCGCACAACATTCATTCTGAGGGATGGAAAGTAAACATGATAGTTTTGAGGAGTTTATGTGTAACCCACAAATACCCCCAACTATGTTTTTAGCTCAAGCTTCTTCCTTGATTATTTGGAGACATGGCAGTAGACAGAGGCTCCAAAAATCCCAAAGTGTGAAACATCCATATTTCTCCATGAGAAGTCCTCCTCTGGTGTAATCATGTCCAAAATCCAATGAGGACTCAGGTTCTAAAAATAGACTGATGTGTTGCATTCCTATACCCAAAAATGCAATGGTAGGCGTTGGTCATGCAACATAGCCCTTACAGCTCCCATAATGCTATGGTTCATACTCTCAGCCACCCCATTCTAGTGTGGGTTGTGGGTTATTCTAATCTCTCATTGAATGCCTTCATTCGCACAGAAATTTTTGAATTCATTCAACACGTACTCACCTCCATCATTTCTCCTGAGAGCCTTCACCTTCTAGTCGCTTTCTTTCTCAACCAGTGCCTCAAATTCTACGAACTTGGAGAATGTCTCATCTTTCTTCTACATGAAGAAGATATAACACTTCCATGATAATTCATCAATAAAAATGACAAAATATTTGTGTGTGGAAGTGGAGGTTGTCGAGAAAGCTCAATAGACATCAAAGTTGATCATTTCCAAAATTACATGTGCTTTGTTGTCCCGATAATGGAATGTCGATTTTGTGTACTTCCCCTATGTACATCATGTTGCTCAAGTGCTCCTTTAGGGAGTTCAATGGTTATTTTATGCATAATATTCAAGGCATCATGATGAAAATGCCCAAGTCTAATGTGCCAAAGTTCAACAACATCATGGCTCTTCACCTTCTCTTCCTTAGTGTTTAATGTAGCACAACCTTCCACATCTATCTTATACAATTTCTTCACCCGCACCCCTATCTGTTTCACCTATCCCATGTGTATGTGTCTCAAGAATTACATTCCTTTCTTGAATATCACATCATAACCATGGTCTTCCAAAATTGCAGCAGAGATGAGATTTTTCTTTAGGCTTGAAACGAACATGCCATCCTTGAGCCTGAGAGGGGAACTTGAATCCCTCTGAAAGGTGGTTGTACCAATCCCAATCATTTTTTACCTTCCATCATCCCCCGGCATGATGTGCATATGGATATCTTTCTCCTCCAAGTCACTGAAAAACTATCTTCACCCTTTAATGTAGAACAATGAACCTGATTCCAAGTACCACACACTCCCCATCATTGTGCTTTCCATGCATGAGATAAGGGTAAAACCAAGCTCGAACTGTGAAGCCAAATATTCACTCTCTATTCCTCCTAAGGTATCCTTTCTCACCTTTTTGTGTGGACATTGTGGCATAGTGCATGAATTCATGACAATTAAAGAATTTAATTTTGGACAAATCTTTCTTCTTGCCCCCTTGGCTAGATTCTAGTTTGGTTTGAGATTTCTTCCTTTTTCCCTTCTTTTTCTTTCCAACCAATGAAAAATTTTCTTCATGCTCGCCCTTGGATGAAGTCCCATCTCGAGTATTCCGCCTTATTTCCTCCTATAAAAAATTGGACCATAAGCTTTCCCAATTCGCTATTTTCTCCTTCTCGTTCACCAAATCTTAGTAGCTATGCTAGTTCTTGGGAAGGCCTATAAGGGCTAGGTTTATGAATTCATATTCTGTAACACTAACACCAACATCACCAAGTTCATTACAAACTTGTTTGAACCTTCTTAGATAGTGATGAATAGTGGCACTCTTCTGCATCTTGATATTTTGAATTTTATCCTTAAGCACTAGCTTCCTGTGGTCACTGCTATTCTCAAACAATTCTACCATTTCTTTACACATTGTGAATAGAGTTTCTTTTCCACGGATATTTGGGACAATTTGATCCCACACTCCCTCCAAGATTATTCTCCTTGCCTTGGCTACATCTTTCTTCCACTAAGCAAGGTTTTAGGCATCAAATGCATGTGGTTTTGCAACATTTGTCTTGATGTATTCTAGTAATCCATTGTCACCCTATATCACCTCCATGTGATACTTCCATCCGATGTTAGAGTTACCTTCCAAGGCATACTCTAGCCTTAGCCCATTGAAGGTCATCTTCCCAACTCTTTAGAGATCCTACTACACTGAACTGCAAATTTGAGCCTTCTGAGAAACAACTTCGAAATGTCTGCTCTAATGTGAAGCCTGCTTTGATACCATGTAGAAATTGTGGTGTAGAATTTCAACTGCTCATGAAATTTTAATCTAAATCATAAGATGTGATCCTACTCTACTGCTCTGAGAAATTCAATTCACATTTTAGAACATCAATCACAAACATGCAATGAGAAATAACACATATGCACACAGTATTTTTCCAAGGGAAAGAATTATGTTGAAAACCCCTTTGCTTGCTTGCATTAATCTTATGAATAGAGATCTATTACAATTGCTTTGCTCAATTGAGCACAACCTGCAAGTGAATAACCTATCTCTCTACTCATTGAGAAGATATGACCAAGACTTAGTCAATTTCTACCTCTACTTAAGACCTTATTTCCTTGCACAATTCCTTCAGAAATTAGGCCCCTATTATTTAGGAAATTTCTCCAAAATAATTGTGCAATTCCCAAGGTTGATAATCTGACTGTATGCAACACATGCACACTCAAGACAAGTCTACAACTAATGTTACACTACCTTGGAATATCCACCATAGCTAGGGAATTTGAATTCTCTACATGCACTAGCTATTTTGGGTTGATTGATCAGTTAAATGGATGATCATTGAGTTTTACTAAAGTCCCAATACACAACTGACCTTCCACTACTTCCTCCAACATTTAGAACTAGTTTACCTGAAAACAACTTGAAATTACTGACCTTGATTGCTACAAATTAACAATCATACTTAACTAAACTATAACTCCTCTAACTCAAATTTACTGAGCTAACTGAGTGACAAGAGCCATGTCACCTCAGTTAACTACATCCAAGTTGTTTGTTGATGTGGAAATTCAAATTTTCCCAATTTGACCAAGGCAAAATTAAATTGAGAATTTCTTGCAGAATTTTTCAACAGGAAGACCCATTTCTTTTGAAAGTCATCAATCAAGGTAAATTATTTACACAACCCTATTTATGATAATGAAATGTCGGCAATACTATATGCACTAAATAAAAAGCGACATTACCTGATGGGAAGGCACTTCAAGGTAAAAATAGGTAATGATAGTCTTAAATACGTTTTAGAACAAAGATTATCTTCAGAAGAGCAACAAAAATGGGTGAAAAATGTCTTGGGTTATGAATTTGAGATCATATAAAAAAAAAGGGAAGAAAAAATCTATTGTAGATGCACTCTCAAGACAGGATGAGAATGTGGAAAACAATGTAAACTTTGAAATGGGAACTATAAACTCAAAATGGGAACTCTAGCCAAAAATGTTGGGAAAAATAATGAGAGGGGGGGGGGGGGGGGAGGCGAATCAATATTTACAAGTCAATAAATTTTTACATTTCATATTCAAATTTCTATACGTGACTTTATTGAATCAAACCTGTGTGTGCACGTGACATTTATTAAGGCAATTAGCATATATCTAGTGAACTTACAATTCAGTTAATCCATCATATGTTTGTCTTTTACTAGTGCATTAGTACTTTGTTAACCATTAGATAAACATTAACCATGTGTTGTAATAAATAAACCATCACACATAAGAAACACACATGAACACCAAGATTTAAGGTGGAAACCCAATGCAGGAGAAAACCACCTGTTATTGTTGTCTTTGTCTTCTTTTTAATATAAAAGGTTGTTTACAACCTTGTATTGGCGCAAACTCATACTAGTACGTAGGCACCCACCTGCAAAAGGCTACAACCTTCTCTCGTTTTCCAGCTTCTACTGGAAGGGAGCTACAACCCCCTAGCTCTTGTATTGGATGATATGTTTACCAATATGTAGGTGCTAGCCTACAGAAGGAAAAAACCTTCACTCGTTCTCCAGCTGCTACTGGAAGGGAGCTTCAACCCCCTAGTTCTTGTACTAATATTATTACCAGTACATAGGTTCAGGCCTACAGAAGGCTACCACCTTCACTCTTCCTCCAAGGACCACGTTTCATAAATTTTCAGACTGGATACTCCTGGCACACATCAAGACAATATGTAGGCCATGTTTCATCAAATTTTCATACTGGACCCATCAGAAACATTCAAGCTCAAAATCAATCACCACCACAATACAACCATCAAGTACAACTACATCTATCAACAATCATTCAATATAAATAGTCAAGTCACTGTCACTAGAACACAGAGTTGAACCCAGAACACTACATCAATAACCAGAACCAACTAGAACCTCAAAAATCATATGTTAGAATGTATACGCTACTTCAAGGAAGCCAACCTGCATGTATGCGCCACTTTCTATAACCCAACCTATGTATAACTCTAAAGATACTGAATCATAAAACTTATGAACCAAAAATTGTATTACCCAAAGACATTCTAAAGATCAACTATCATGTTACAGAGTTCTAAACAGATAGCAACAAAGATCACCCTTCTTACTCAATCAATCAATCAACCAGACTCAATCTCCTTATACAATCAGTTTTACTTTCATATCTAATGAAGACATCATTGACAAACAACAGTAAAACAGCAGCACTGATTAGATAAATCAATCATCTCTTAACAACAAGCTTTTCTTCTACATACTCTACTTGGAAGTGCCAAACCAGCGTGTATATGTGCCTTCAGCAAGGCGAACCAGCATATAGATCTACAAATAATAACTTATAACTTCACAGCTATTATAGACTTCAGATATACCAATATCATAGCATTTAAAGGACAAAACTTGTTTGCACTCAGATCTAGCCTATCCATTATCAAATAACATAATAATAAGTCATTTTAGGTCTTATGATCCTGATCCATCATTAGATATCATCCATCATCAAACACTTAGGTGCATACTTAGTTTAGATCAAGCTAAGAATCAAAAAACCATAACATGCATATTTTGTTTTCATCTAACTCTTAATGAGATATTCATTACTTTCACCCCTTCACACTTTGATCTTCACTTCCTTATATAGATTTAGCCTTTTATCAATACCATGCACCAAAACAACACTTAGAACCTATGGTATTCTTAGACGGGATCAAGTAACCGTTATTCCACTCAATATTGTGGGCTAATGCCATGGTATGGACCCTTCGTATTCTATAAGCTTAATTTTCCATCCCATAAGCACTTTTACTCTTGTGAAAGTGTGTGCATACGTATACGCTTCTTTTGTTATGTGTACCCACGTGTATACGCTACTTGAACTAGGGTAAATAGTGTATACAACTTAAAAAAATATTTTTCTTCATTTGTTTGATTCTAATTTGAAATCATTTGTCCCATCATCCTGTTCTTTTGTGTCATTACTCTATTACCTCTTAATAGACCTGTTACAATGTGAGTTTCCATCATACATCTTTTTTGAACTGATTCCTTTGAACTGTCATGCATTTTGTCACATTTGTAAACACAACTGCCATGCATTCTGTCACATCCTGTTTATATCTTTATCAAGTAGTCCACTCATCAAATAGGTTTTCATTAAGAACAACTCATCAAGTAGGTTTCTTATCAAGGACAATACTAACACAATTGTTTTGTATCAAACCTTTGACCATTATTTTGTTCCATCATTCTATCACCTCTGATATCTTTGTGTTCCATCATTCTGTCACCTCTGATCTGTCTTGTAAATTCATCAAGTTACTATATACAAGTGAGTTGTCATCAAGGACAACACATGCATCATAATGCCAACAATCTTCCCCTTTGTACTTGATGGCAACCACTTTGGTGTTTGGTCACCACAAAATAACATCAAGACAAGCACTAAGCTTCTCAAAACATTAAGCTATTCTGCAAACACCAAGCCACTCTCCCCGTTTGAAATCAAGGGCAAAGGTTTGACCAATGTTAAATGAAGACTTCCATATCTAAACTACTGAATATGAACACAGATTAAGCTCCCCCTAGGCACATGTTGAATTCTCTAATCAAATTCCTCCTTAGTACATGCTAAGATGCACTATACCATCCATGCTCCCCCTGAGCATATGCAGAGTCTACAAAAATATTTTTGAAAGAATAACATGACTCTATAACTCAACTATGTGAGTATGACCTTCCTATCACTAATGACTCATACATACATCAATAACCCTGCCAAGTGGAGATACACCAAATGACTCAACCACTCAACCAAGTGGGATTACATATTTGACATGATCTCAAAAATCTATACATGACTAAATATGACAATTATTACATCATAGGTATTTACATGACCTTTACATCAAATGATATACATGACACTTATAACAAAGACCAAATACCTAAACAAGATCATGATAGTTATCAGCAACTATCATTCATCATATATGATGTGCACCATAAGAATATGTGAGCATCATCAAGAGTAACAACATGTATAATTCCATTTGAGATTTCATCATAGGCAACCCACGACCGCAGCATAGCATGATGTATCATTTAGAGACTTCAACAACATAAGCATCCTCACCATTGATATTATGTACCAAAGACTTCTAAACATAATGCCAACAATGCATTATTAGAAGCATAGCATATTCTCCCCTTGGACCTGTGCCAACTATTCACTATCAGATCTGATCATTGCATATATTAGTAAGAATCATCAAGGCATCATCATCAACTAGTTATACATCAAGTCATCAACAACTTATGAGGATCAAAAGTACTTCTAAATAACATTCACAGATTGTAATCATGAACCATCAAACTAGAAAAGACAATTGATAATTGTATGAACCATATCAGATCCTTTTTCTGAGTCTGTCCCACTGATTCTTCATCAAACCAACATATATGTGACTGTGTAGTTTTGAACTCTTATATATATGCTACTTGTCTTCATAATATCTATGTATGAAAATTAGAACATTGAAATTTCATACTTTCAATTCCTCCTGAGTTTGCTATAACTATACCTGGTCCTAGAACTTTTGCTGAAACATCAATTCCAAGAATATCATTACCATGATGGTTCTTCATCAAAAACTCCATTTTTCTCTTGTCTCCAGTCATGTGATGAGCACATCCACTATCATCTTTTTCTTTGAATGAGCAGAGAGCAAGATCACACCTAATCTGATCTTTCTTATCTTACTTATTTTCCATTATTACAACGGATCTCCTTCAAGTGATCATCTTTTGCCAAGGCACCTCCTATGATACCAATTGTTGGGAAAAATACTTAGGGGGGTGAATCAGTACTTACAAATCAATAACTTTTTACATTTCATATTCATATTTCTATACACGACTTTACTGAATCGAACCTGCGTGTCCACATGACTATTCTTAAGACAATTAGCATATATCCAGTGAACTCACAATTCGGTTAATCCATCATATATTTGTCTTCAGCTAGTGAATTAGTACTTTATTAACCATTAGATAAATATTTACCATGTGCTGTAATAAATAAACCAACACACATGAACACCAAGATTTAAGGTGGAAAACCAATGTAGGATAAAATGACCTGTTGTTGTTTTCTTTGTTTTCTTTGTCTTCTTTTTAATATAAAATGTTATTTACAATCTTGTACTCGAGCAGACTCGTCCTAGTACACAGGAACTCACCTACAAAAGGCTACAACCTTCTCTCATTCTCCAGCTTCTATTGGAAGGGATCTACAACCCCCTAGCTCTTGTACTGGCTGATATGTTTACTAGTACGTAGGCGCCAACCTACAAAAGGCAACAAGCTTCACTCGTTCTGTAAGGGAGCTACAACCCACTAGCTCTTGTATTGATATGATTACCAGTACGTAGGCACCATCCTACAGAAGGCTACCACCTTCATTATAATTCCTCCATGGACAACGTTTCATAAATTTTCAGACTGGATACTCCTAGTACACATCAACATAATATGTAGGCCACGTTTCATCAAATTTTCATATTGGACCCATCAGTAACATTGAAGCTCAAAATTAATCACCATTGCAATACAGACATCAAGTACAACTGCATCTATCAACAATTAGTCAATCTGAACAATCAGATCATTGTCACTAGAACACAAAGTTGAACCTAGAACACTGCATCAACAACTAGAACCAACTACAACCTCAAAGATCATATGTTAGAATGTATACGCTACTTCAGTGAAGCCAACCTGCATGTATATGCCACTTTCTGTAACCCAACCTACATATACCTCTAAATATATTGAATCGTAAAACTTCTGAACCAAAAACTGTATTACCCAAAGACATTCTAAAGATCAACTGTCATGTTACATAGTTCTAAACACATAGCAGCAAAGATCACCCTTCTTACTCATTCAATCAATCAACCAGACTCAATCTCCTTATACAATCATTTTTACTTTCAGATCTACTGAATACATCATTGACAAACTGTAGTATTGATCAGATAGATCTGTCATCTCTGAACAACAAGCTTTTCTTCTGCATACGCTACTTGGAAGTGTTGAACCAGCATATATACATGCCTTCACCAAGGCGAACTAGTGTATAGATCTACAAATAATAACTTATAACTTTGCAACTATTCCAGACTTCATATATACTCATATCATAGCATTTAAAGGACAAAACATTTTTTTGCACTCAAATCTAGCTTATCCATTATCAGATCACATAATGATAACTAATTTCAGGTCTTATGATCCTGATCCATCATTAGATCTCATCCATCATCAAACACTCAGGTTCATACTTAGTTCAAATCAAGAAAAGCATCAAAAACCCATAACATGCATATTTGCTTTTGATCTAACTCTTAATGAGATATTCATTACTTGCACCCCCTCACACTTTGATCTTCACTTCCTTATATAGATTTATCCTTTTATCAATTCCATGCACCAAAACAACACTTAGAACTTGTGGTATTCTTAGATGGGATCAAGTATCCATTATTCCACCCAATATTATGGGCTTATACCATGGTATGGACCCTTGGTGTTATATAACCTTAATTTTCCAACCCATATGCGCTTTTACTCTTGTGAAAGTGTGTGCATACGTATATGCTTATTTGTTATGTGTACCTGCATGTATACGCTACTTGGACTAGGGTAAACAGTGTATACAACTTAAAACATTATTTTTCTTCATTTGGTTGATTCTGATCTGAAATCCTTTGTCCCATCATCCTTTTCTTCTGTGCCATTACTCAGTTACCTCTGAATAGACCTGTTACAATGTGAGTTGCCATCATACATAATTTCTAAACTGATTTTTATGAACTACCCTACGTTTTTTCACATCTATAAACACAAGTGCCATGCATTCTATCACATCATGTTTATATATTTATCAAGTAGTTCATTCATTAAATAGGTTGTCATTAAGAACAACGCATCAAGTAGGTTCCTTATCAAGGAAAATACTAACACAATTTCCCTATCTCAAACCTTTGACCATTATTTTGTTCCATCATTCTGTCACCTCTTACATCTTTGTGTTCCATCATTCTGTCAGCTCTAATCTATCCTGTAGATTCATCTAGTTACCATATACAATTGATTTTCCATCAAGGAAAAAACATGCATCATAATGCCACCAATCTCCTCCTTTGTACTTGATGGAAACCACTTTGGTGTTTGGTCACCACAAAATAACATCAAGACAAGCACTAATCTTTTCAAAACATCATTCTGTTCTCCAAACACCAAGCTACTCTCCTCTTTTGAGATCAAAAGAAAAGGGCTCACTTATGTTAAATGAAGACTTCCATATCTAAACTACTGAATATGAACACTGATCTTGCTCCTCCTAGGCACATGTTGAATTCTCTAACCAAATTCCCCCTTAGTACATGCTAAGATGCACTATACCGTCCATGCTCCCCCTGAGCATATGTAGAGTCTACAAAAATATTTTTGAAAGAATAGCATAACTCTATAACTCAACTATGTGAGTATGACCTTCCTATCACCAATGACTCATATATACATCAATCACCCAACCAAGTGATGATACAGCAAATGACTCAACCACTCAACCAAGTGGGATTACATATTTGACATGATCTCAAAAATCTATACATGACTTAATATGAAAATTATTACATCATAGGTATTTACATGACCTTTACATAAAATGATGCACATGACATTTATAACAAAGACCAAATACCAAAACAAGATCATGATGGTTATCAACAACTATCATTCATCATATATGATCTGCACCATAAGCATCGGTCAGCAGCATCAAGAGTAACAACCTGTATAAGTCCATCTGAGATTTAATCATAGGCAAACCATGACCGCGGCATAGCATGATGTATCATTTAGACACTTCAACAACATAAGCATCCTCACCATTGATATTATGTACCAAAGACTTCTAAACATAATTCCAACAATGCATTATTAGAAGCATAACATATTCTCCCCCTAGAGTTGTGCCAACTTTTCACTGTTAGATCTAGTCATTGCATATATTAGTAAGAATCATCAAGGCATCATCATCAACTAGTTATACATCAAGTCATCAACAACTTATGAGGGTCAAAATTACTTCTAAATAACATTCACATACTGTAATCATCAACCATCAAACCAGAAAAGACAATTGATAATTATCTGAACCATATCAGACCTTTTTTCTTAGTCTATCCCAATGCTTCTTCATCAAACCAACATATACGTGGTTGTGTAGTTTCAAACTCGCATATATAGACTACTTGTATTCATAAAATATGCTTATGAAAATTATAACACTGAAATTTCATACTTTCAGTTCCTCCTGAGTCTGTTCTGAATGTACCTGGTCCTAGAACTTTTGTTGAAACATCAGTTACAAGAATATCATTACCATGATGGTTCTTCATTAGAGACTCCATTTTTCTCTTGTCTCTAGTCATGTGATGAGCACATCCACTATCATCTTTTTCTTCGAATGAGCAAAGAGAAATATCACACCTTATCTGATCTTCCTTTTCTTGATTCTTGGTGGATTCATATTCTTCAGATTTTCTGATATAAATCTGCTTATTTGATTGCTTACCATGTTGTCTGCAGTGATCCATAGACTTGTTCCTGCATTATTTTTCTATATGCCCAAAATTGTTACAAGCATAACATCTTATATGTTTCATATTCTTTCTATAGCAATCAATGGTTTTGTGAGCAAACATCTTGCAAGAAAAACAATATTCCTTAAAGTACCTCAAAGCTTATGATCTTTCTGTGAGACAATTATTAGCTTGAAACATTCTATTTCTATACCTAGTTGCACCATGTCCACAATTATGATAGATAGAACATTTAACATTATTCATGAGAGGAAAGAATCGATTAACACTTCCATTGTCGAGAGTAAATGATTTTCTTTGAATATTTTCTTTCCTTAGTTGTTGATGGGGTTGAACTCTTATCTCTTTGTTGAGCACTTCAGATTTGTATTAGAATTCCTTGCCTCATTTTGTGAGCTAGATTCACCTTTAACAGTTCCATGAAATCCAAGACCAGATTTGATGGCAGGAGACCTTTGACTACTAAGAATATTATCCAAAATCTTAGCGCTATCTTGAAATCGTAAAAGTTTATCCTTTTCTTCTAGTTTACCTTTTAGGATATTTACCTCAACCTGATATTGCTCTTCCTTTTCCAGATACTTCTTCATCATGATTTCTTCAACTTTTCTTACTTCTTCCATTTGTTGCCTTAATTTGAGAACCTCATTTTCTTGTTCATCAAATTCTTGAAGTAGTTCTTCACTCTGCTTATTTGAATTTCTAAGATCTTCTTTTAGAGAGACGACCACAGCTTCAAGACCTTCACAGTAACTGGTCCTTTCTTGTAGTTCCTTGACTGTGTATCATTTTCATTCACTTCATTTCTCAATGATGATACTTCATCCTGTAGCCTTTGACATTGATCTTCATTTTCCTTGAACTGCTTCCTTATTTTGTTTCCTTCCTCCAACTGAGTTTTTAACCTGGTAACCTCTTCTTTATAGGTACACTCCCTTTTTTCAAATCGATGTTGTTGATGTCTAATTTTATCTGTGAGTCTTTTAGCTTTTGTCTCTATTATATTTCTTTCACTTTCACCCATAAGAGAAAATTTAGTTGTTTCATTGTCACATTCATTATCTTCAATATTGAATGAATAGAGAAATGTATCACCAGAGGACCAAAAATTAGTACCTGGTAATTATTTTGCTTGTTCATCTTCAGTCTAAGGTGATTTTGAATCTGAATAATTGCTTCCACCTAATAGCCAATTGTCTCTCCTGTTGTCACTATTCCTTTGAGATGTCTTCTTCTTCTTAGGTGCTTTCCTCTTTTGCTTCTTTCCCATTGTTACAACGGATCTCCTTCAAGTGATCAAGCTTCTACCAAGGGACCTCCTCTGATACCAATTGTTGGGAAAAATACTGAGAGGGGGGATGAATCAGTGTTTACAAATCAATAACTTTTTACATTTCATATTCAAATTTCTATGCGTGGCTTTACTGAATTGAACCTGCGTGTGCACGCAATTGTTCTTAATACAATTAGCATATATCTAGTGAACTTACAATTCAGTTAATCCTCATATGCTTTTCTTCAGCTAGTGCATTAGTACTTTATTAGCCATTAGATAAACATTAACCATGTTCTATAATAAATAAACCATCACACATAAGCAACACACATGAAATCCAAGATTTAAGGTGGAAACCCAATGCAAGAGAAAACCACCTGTTGTTGTTGTCTTTATCTTCTTTTTAATATAAAAGGTTGTTTACAATCTTGTACTGGCACAAACTCATACTAGTACGCAGGCACCCACCTGTAGAGGGCTACAACCTTCTCTCATTCTCCAGCTTCTATTGGAAGGGAGCTACAACACCCTAGCTCTTGTACTGGTTGATATGTTTACAAGTACATAGGCACCGGCCTATAGAAGGCAACAACATTCACTCGTTCTCCAACTGCTACTAGAAGGGAGCTACAACCCCCTATCTCTTGTACTGATATGATTACCCGTACGTAGGCACCAGCCTACAGAAGGATACCACCTTCACTCTTCCTCCAAGGACCAAGTTTCATAAATTTTCAAACTGGATACTCCTGGTACACATCAACACAATATGTAGGCCATGTTTCATCAAATTTTCATGTTGGACCCATCAGTAACATTCAAGTTCAAAATAAATCACCACTACAAGACAACCATCAAGTACAATTGCATCTATCAACAATCAGTCAATCTGAACAGTCAGATCAATGTCACCAAAACATACAGTTGAACCTAGAACACTACATCAATAACCAGAACCAACTGCAACCTCAAATATCATATGTCAGAATGTATACGCTACTTCAATGAAGCCAACCTGCATGTATACGCCATTTTCTGTAACCCAACCTGTGTATACCTCTAAAGATACTAAATCATAAAACTTATGAACCAAAAATTGTATTACCCAAAGACATTCTAAAGATCAATTGTCATATTACAGAGTTCTAAACAGATTGTAGCAAAGATGTTAGGCCCCTATACTACTAGTGTAACCCCTTATTGTTATTAGTACAACCCCCTTATTATATTGATGTACCCATGTAGTGCCCATATTGTCACTATTGTGCCCCATAGAAGCCCACTATTGTTATTATTGTGCCCTTACATTATTATTGTTATGTCGGCTCTGATTATATTATGACCCCTTAGACTCCTATATATAGAAAGGAGGTCTTTTCATTTGAATCATCCAAGAATTGTTCATTTATGTAATTTAGAGGAGGTTGCCCCCTCGAAGAGGCTGAATTCTAAGGCGTTGATCTATCTTTTCTATATTTTCTTGAGTTGGTTTCATAACATTTGGTATCAGAGCTTTGGATTCTAGGGTTTCGCTGCTCCAAATAGGTCATTGTGGTATTTTCACTATAACTTTGTTTCTGCAACGTTTCAAAAGCTAAACAAAAAACCCATTTGAGAAGAAATTGCGCTTAACCTTCGGTCCAACTTTCAGAGAATTTCACGCTATATTTGCGAAGATATGATCTGAGGAAGTTGGTCTTTTTGCAGACTCTTGAATTACATTCGAAACACGTGACCTAGGGAAAATCGTCATAACTTTCTCTCTAAGCATCAAATTGAAATTTCGTTAGAAGGTACAGAAAGAGGACAGATTGTACTTTCTTGTATATATTTTTCAGAGCCAAAGGTTGAAACAGTGACTTGTGGCACTTCATACATGTTCACACTTCTGGAAAGGTCTATAATCAGGTCATCTTGGGAGATTGTGCATAACTCTTTCTTGGAAAATCTAATTTGGATCAGACTGGTGGCATTGGAAAGAGGATGTAGAGGGCTACTATAGCTCGCAATTTCAAAACTTAAAGATCCGAAAGTACAGAGTTATAGTTGTTTCAAGATCGAGCTCCTAAAATCAAGAAAAAGCAAGATGAGGAAGTTTGATGGCAAGGATCCGATAAATTGGATACTTCAGATGGAGCAATATTTTGATCTACATAGTGTACCACTGTTACAAAAGGTATGTATTTCATCTTCATATTTAGAACCGGATCAATTTTTATGGTATGAAGGGCTTTGTTCTCGCAAACAACTTGTTACGTGGTCAATTTTCACGGAGGAAATGATAGCACATTATGAGGATACAAAGAGCAACACCTTCTTTAGAGCAACACCATAATAATTGGAAAGAGTAAAAGGGCTTTGTGACATAGTGGAAAGTAAAATTATGGAAACCAAGAAGCATACCCCTCACAACTATAAAGATGGAAGTGTTGTTTCTCCTAGCCTTCCACAACCTACAAGGGTTACACCACAACAATTGGAAGAAAAAAGAGAAAAAGGGCTTTGTTACCATTGTGATAGCAAATGCACTAAAGGTCATAAGTGTGCTGAGAGAAATTATTTTACATAGAATATGAAGAGGAGGAAGAAAAGGATCAAGAAACATCAAAAGAAGAGGATATACACCAGGACCCAACCCCAGAGAAAGAAGAAATGAATCAGACCAAAGCATTGGCAAGAATTACCACTCCTCAAACTATCAAGATAGAAGGACATATCAAGAAGAAAAAGGTGCAAGAAGTGAAAGATCACATCAAGAAAGAAGAAATGAATCCAGCCATATCTTGTAATTCATTAGTCGAAATTACCACTCCTCAAACTATCAAGATAGGAGGACATATCAAGAAGAAAAATGTTCAAGAAGTGAAAGATCACATCGAGCATCAAGAAATGAATCCAACCATATCTTGTAAAGGATTGGAAGAAATTACCACTCCTCAAACTCTAGAGATAGAAGGACATATCAAGAAGAAAAAGGTTCAAGCAGTGAAAGATCACATCAAGCATCAACAACAAGTTCTCCAACTTTTAAAGGATAACGCCACTTCGGTGAAAAATCAAACGAAACAACAGGTAGATCAACATCGTAGTGAAAAATGTTTTGATGTTGGTGATTAGGTATTTTTACTGCTACATCTCAAGCAAGCTATTTATGAGAAGGAAATGTTGGCAATACTACATGCACTTAAAAAATGGCGATCTTACCGAATGGGAAGACTCTTCAAGGATGAGGATGTGGAAGCATTGTTTTGTGCTATTTCTATTATCCAACCAGATTGGATAAACGAAGGAAGGGATGAATGGAAGAAGGACGAAGAAGTATGGCCACTTATTCAAAAGTTGCAAAAGATCCCAATTCAAAGATATTGCTAGAAATTGAAGAGGAAGGAAAAATCATATTGGAGCCTGGAGAAGTCACAGAAACAAGAACCCAACAGCTAGAAATCGATCAATTTCATAGTATCCCATCAAGTGGAAGAACTTACCTGCTGAAGATTCCACATGGGAGGACAAGAATTTTATACAGAAGCATCAAGAACTACTCAAGCGTTGAGGATAACGCTTTTTGAAGGAGAGGGGCATGTTAGGCCCCATACTACTAGTGTAACCCCTTATTGTTATTAGTACAACCCCCTTATTATATTGATGTATCCATGTAGTGCTCATATTGTCACTATTGTGCCCCATAGAAGCCCACTATTGTTATTATTATGCCCTTATATTATTATTGTTATGTCGGCTCTGATTATATTATGACCCCTTAGACTCATATATATAGAAATGAGGTCTTTTCATTTGAATCATCCAAGAATTGTTCATTTATGTAATGTAAAGGAGGTTGCTCCCCTCGAAGAGGCTGAATTCTAAGGTGTTGATCTATCTTTTCTATCTTTTCTTGAGCTGGTTTCATAACAAAAGACCACCCTTCTTACTCTATCAAGCAATCAAATAGACTCAATCTCCTTATACAATCAGTTTTATTTTCAGATCTAATGAAGACATCATTGGCAAACATAAGTAAAATAGCAGCACTCATTAGATAGATCAATCATCTATGAAAAACAATATTTTCTTCTACATATGTTACTTGGAAGTGTCGAACCAGCGTGTATATGCACCTTCACTAAGGCGAACCAACTTATAGATCTACAAATAATAACTTATAACTTCGCAGCTATTCCAAACTTTAGATATACCCATATCATAGCATTTAAAGGAAAAAAATTGTTTGCACTCAGATCTAGCCTATCCATTATCATATGACATAATGATAAGTCATTTCAAGTCTTATGATCCTGATCCATTGTTAGATCTCATCCATCATCAAACACTCAAGTGCATAATTAGTTCAGATCAAGAAAAGAATCAAAACCCCATAACATGCATATTTTCTTTTAATCTAAATCTTAATGAGATATTCATTACTTGCACCCCCTCACACTTTGATCTTCACTTCCTTATATGGATTTAGCCTTTTATCAATACCGTGCACCAAAACAACACTTAGAACCTGTGGTATTCTTAAACGGGATCAAGTAGCTGTTATTCCACTCAATATTGTGGGCTAATACCATGGTATGGGCCCTTGGTATTCTATAACCTTAATTTTCCATCCCATGCGTACTTTTACTCTTGTGAAAGTGTGTGCATATGTATACGCTTATTTTGTTCTGTGTACCCGTGTGTATACGCTACTTGGACTAGGGTAAATAGCGTATACAACTTAAAACATTCTTTTTCTTCATTTTCTTGATTCTAATCTGAAATCCTTTATCTCATCATACTATTCTTCTGTTCTATTACTCGGTTATCTCTGAATAGACGTGTTACAATGTGAGTTTCCATCTGTTGTGGCCACCAACAACCCCCCTCTTTGTTTTATATTAGCAATAACACCAAGCAAATGGGGACCCTTAATAAAAAATCCAAACAAACATTTTTATGAAAATTTTTGTATTTGACTCCTTAAAACTTTATCGCATCAAAAGAATGAAACGTTTTCTCATGAGCATAATAAACTACAAAGAAGCGACGCGAAATTCATCGCATCGCATTCATTATGAAGCACTCTTAAATGAAAAAACTTAAGAAATCTCTGACGGCCGATATGTGACGTCGCATATCGCAACATCGCATAAGTAGCACACAATGACTGAACGACTAAATGCTGCAATGTTGCGATCTGCGATGCTGCGATCTGCGATAAATGCGATTTGCGATAAATGCGATTTGCGAAAATCCGCGATCATGATTTTCTGCGATGACACATCTTGACGATGCGATCCGCGATGCTGCGATGCGAGTCGCAGAAATCGCCCATCTCAAATTTTCCTTGGCGCAGTATTCAATGGAAAACTGTCCGTTAATCAAAATTGGGCGCACGCCTTAAAATAAATTAATGATTGTACGCCAAAGTATTCAGGAAGGACAGTCTCGTGTTTTTTGAAGAGTCAATTCGCTACGGATGTCATGATTATGCATTCATAAGAGCTTAAAGCTTTCATGTCAATCTTTATTATCATTACTCTTTTCCTTTGCGTAAACTGTAAGACAGGAAATAACATAAAGCAATGTGCAGGAAACATCTAAGGAAAAGGGGAAAGCGTCAATACTCGGAGAACAGAGAAGAAATCCCTTCAGAAACGGATGCCGCATGCGACTGGACCACAGATTCCAGAGTATCACTCAACAGATGCTTATGTCAATAGGTCACCTAAAGCTCAGAGTCAAAGACGCACAAAAGCAGCATGTTTACAAAAAACCCTGAAGCTTACGCACCAAAAAAGCCTGGAATGAAGAACGGAGGCAGTTTTCGATGCAGAAAATTATTCAGAGAGTTAAGTCCCTAACTTTTTCAGTCATCCGCAAGGCCAGAAACCGAAATAGCAGAAGCAGAATCAGTTTAAGAGAAACTTTTTTGTCATTACCAAGTATACACGCAGTGAATACACCCAGCAAGAGGAAGATTCTCGAAAATATCTTCTAGTTTACCAGAAAGTGGTGCCAGCGCTTGTTATTTCTATTTTCATAGCTCAAACGAAAGCGGAAAGCAACCAGCCGACTCTTCCCATGGCGAATGTTGCATGCTTACTGCACTAAGGAACAAATACATAAATAGTTTAGAATTAGATTCAATTTTTAGAAATAGTTTTGTTTTATCATAAGGGCATTCATTTAAAACCGTATCCTAAATTTATGTAATTAAGTTAATTAGTTAGCAGTATTTAAACCCTTCTCATGCATTTAGAGAAGGGTCCAGAAATTTGTCAAAAACTTGTCCTCGGAACATGCACTTCTGCACCCTCAGAAGACGTTTTGATGAATGGATGGATCAAGATTTATTAATGTTTGCATTTGATGTCTGCTACTGATGTTGCACTTTTGTACTCTTAGTAGATGTTAGAACAAGTAGAGATAAATCATTTTTGCTTGAAGTTTATGAGTAGGATTAGTCATAAATGGTACTTTTATCTCTTGGCCATTTCTGCTTATATTCTTGAAGTGATATATAGTTTTTAGTTGTTTATATGTTATTGCATGAATGTATGAGTTACCATTTGGCACATCTGTATGGTGGAGTCATTTATTTATGTCTGATATATGAATAACTTATTATGCGATATGTTTCACAACTGTTTTGCCTAACTTCTTATGCAAAGTGGTTTATCTTAAATGGTTTCTATTCTTATGATTGTTGAATAATCTTTATTACCAGTTATTTTTCGAAATCTTTTTAGATCGCATAATAGAAGATATACATCCGAGGTTAGCGTAGATTAGATGTGTTGTTTCTCATTAAATTACAATAGCATAGAGTTAGTTTAAAGAATCTGAATTAGATTAGCTTTAAAAGTACTCTTAGATCGGCATTATTCAACTCTACACACACACAC
>APFE030266255.1:27999-54648 GCA_000404065.3 Pinus taeda | reverse complement strand
AAAATCCAAATACTTTTTCTTATTCCTACTCCTACTACTCAAACAGAGGTACATAGCTTTCTTGGATTCTTTGGTTATTACAGAAGATTTATAGAACATTATTCACGTATTGCTGCACCATTGTATGCACTAACTGGTAATATTGATTTCCTTTGGACAGAAAAATGCGAACGTGCTTTCAATGACCTGAAAAAGCTTGTATTTACAGCCCCAGTCCTTCGTGGACCAAACTGGGATTTGCCATTCCAGATATCATCCGATGCCTCAGATACAACCATTGGAGCAGTCCTTGGTCAGGAGGAGGATAGAAAACCATATGCTATTTATTACATTAGCAAAAATCTATCCCCTGCTGAATTAAATTATACTGCAACTAAAAAGGAATTCTTAGTTGTTATACATGCTATCAATAAATTCAGACATTACATCACTGGATATCCCGTTATCTTGTACACAAATCATTCTTCTATAAAGTATTTAGCAAATAAACCTGTCACAAACAGCAGAATAACCAGACGGCTGATTTTATTGCAGGAGTTCGACATTACAATCAAGGATTGACCTGGCAAAGAAAACCCCGTAGTTGATTTCCTCTCAAGAATGCCAAAACTAGTCGATGCAACACCAGTTGAAGATCAGTTTCCAGATGAGCATCTCTTTGTTGTTGCTGTTCAAACACCCTGGTATGCTGATGTCACCAATTACCTAGCAGTAGGTAAGTTACCAAAACATCTAACCCCTAATGAGTGAAAACAGATTGTCTAGCGAAGTACTAGATTTTCCTGGATTGGAGGTTATTTGTTTCACACAGGGGCAGACATGCAAATCAGGTGGTGCGTTCGACAAGATGAAATCTTTGATATATTGAAAGCATGCCATGACCAACCATGTGGTGGACATTTTGTTGATCGCAGGACTGCACATAAAGTGTTACATACAGGGTATTATTGGCCCACAATTTTTAAAGATGCAAAGAAACTTGTCCAAGCATGTGATAGTTGCCAGAGGGCGGGACGCCCTAGTCACTCAGATGATATGCCCTTGAAACCACAGATAGTCATTGAACCATTTGAGTGATGGGCCCTCGATTTCATGGGGCCAATCAACCCACCATCAAACCAGAAAACATACATTCTAGTGGCAACAGAATATGTCACCAAGTGGGTTGAAGCAGAAGCCTTGCCCAGAGCTACAGAAGAATCTGTTATACAGTTCCTGCTCCATCTATTTGTGCGCTATGGCCTCCCTAGAGAGATAATCACAGATGGAGGGCCACAATTTGCTGGAAACATAATAGCGACAACACTCAACAATTATCATGTTTAGCACAAAATGACCACCCCATATCACCCACAAGCAAATGGGAAAGTAGAAAGCAACAACAAGATAATAGAAACAATTCTAACCAAAACAGTTGCATCACATAGACGCGATTGGCTGCCAGACTACCAAAAGCACTGTGGGCTTATAGAACAACATGGAGAAGCACCACTGGCCACTCACCTTACCAGCTTATGTTTAGAAAACAACCTATTTTTCCTATAGAATTTGAAATCCAGACATTACGGACAACACAAGAAGTGGGGTTAGACTTAACCGAGGTGCAAACTAATTGATTTCAACAAATTAATGAGCTGGATGAAATTAGACTTTCTGCACTGCAACATACTGCCTTGATACAAAAACAAAGAGCTAAGTGGCATGATGCTCTCATAAAAAACAAAGTCTTCCATGAAGGAGACTGGGCTCTTTTATATGACTCTAGATTTCAGGACTTCCCCGGGAAACTCTAGACTCGTTGGTTGGGACCATATGAAATCCAGAAAGTACATGACAATGGTACCCTCACACTGATTACCATTGATGGTTCTGGGTATACCTTTAAGGCAAACGGCCATCGAGTCCGTCTCTATCGCAAACCACTTACCCGGGAGTCCTTCTGCCAAAAATTACGCCAAGATACAGATATGGAGATCCTACGGGAGGAAGACAATTCTCCTCCACCAGTAACTCACTAAGAAGTTTATTTTTCCTTACAATTTGTATATAATTGTTAGAATTATTTTTGTACATATTGTTACATCATGTTTTGATTTTTGTTGTTCCTTTTCCAAAAGGAACAACACTTTTGATTTTTGCTGTTCCTTTTCCAAAAGGAACAACACTTTTGATTTTTGCTGTTCCTTTTCCAAAAGGATAGCACTTGTGATTTTTGTTGTTCCTTTTCCAAAAGGAACAACACTTGTGATTTTTGTTGTTCCTTTTCCAAAAGGAACAACACTTGTGATTTTTTGTTGTTCCTTTTCCAAAAGGAACAACACTTGTGATTTTTGCTGTTCCTTTTCCAAAAGGAACATCACTTGTGATTTTTGTTGTTCCTTTTCCAAAAGGAACAACACTTGTGATTTTTTGCTGTTCCTTTTCCAAAAGGACAACACTTGTGATTTTTGCTGTTCCTTTTCCAAAAGGAACAACACTTGTGATTTTTGTTGTTCCTTTTCCAAAAGGAACAACACTTATGATTTTTGCTGTCCCTTTTCTAAAAGGAACAACACTTGAGTGTTCTTACTGTTCCCTTCTCAAAACGAACAGCATTTGTGTGTTTTTGCTGTCTCCACAAGAAACAACATTGTTTGATTTTTGCCGGTCTTTTTCCAAAGGAACGACACTTGTTTGATTTTACTGAACGGCACCAGTGATTCCCACTGCTCCTTTCTTCAAACGAGCAAGCATTGTTGTGCCCTTCCTTGAAAAAGCACTACTCATAAGATTTGAAACAGTTTGTTCCTTCTCAAGGATGCGAAATGCTGATGATCTTTCGAGTCTTTTTGAATACAACTATCTACTTATGTGATGAAAACAAAAGCACAGTATACAGAAATCAGTAAATCACAAATCACTATCCTTATAAGTAACTGCCCTGAATTGGTGAAAGCATGTAAGGAAAAGATATGCTTATTTATCACCTTTTGTTGCCATTGTTCCACTAACTCTGTTTTGATTGGCTATCTCTATCATGCTGATTCTTTTATCTATTTTTATCATTTCATCAATAAGATCAAAGAGTCTATACCTTCCTATTGGGATTTTAAGACTTCTTCCACCATTCCTACTCTTAAGGAGTGTTGAACCACCCTTTGTGTATAAACAAGAAAGGTTCTCTATTAAAATCAAGAAAAAAACAAAAAAAGCAAAGCAGTTTTGTCAAAATTGCAGGATAGGGAGTCTCATTACGAGCTGGCCTACCATGATCATCAGGATGAAAGTGAAGTGGCATTCCCATTAGGGTGACCACACCCGGGAAATGGTCCAGGAGGTATATCAAAATAAATAAATAACCCTTGGAACAGGAGATCTCACCACGAGCCGGCCTGCCCACTATTCGCTCCTTCCTCGTGAATGGCACTATGACTAACTGGTTACCAAGACTGGATAGTGGCCTACAGTTTTGACATCATATAACACTTCCTCGCATACACAAAGGACTATGGTTCCTAGGGTGAAACAAACAAATCTGCCAAGGTTATGGACACCTGTCGGCAGCAGAGCTCTGTTAATGGTACTGAAGTCGTAACCTTTACACCAATGGGTAAGGAAATTAGAATCTTTGTATCTTATAACGTGATAATTTAATTACCCAACCATATACCGCATGACCATTTATTACCGCCAATCATTACGGAGCCAGTGACAGTGACCGCATGAGACTCACTAATTTTGGAAAATGTCTATTCCCGAACTTCCATCAACTCACCGCAGTCGCTTACGCATTAAAAGCGATTTACCTTTTCACCTCGATTCCAGTAATACGCTGTTTTTGCGGACATGGCATATTTTCATAAGCTGTTCCATAAAGGCCTCGCGGACGAAGCAGACGCAGCTCCTTCATTTGACGGCTGGGACAGCCTATCATATTGCGGGGGGGTGGGTGGGGGGGGGGGGGGGGAGTAACCTCATCATTCCCCAAAATACGTGTCAGCTCGTTATTCAAAAAGATCTTGTACTCGATCACAGCACGGCTCAACGGTATGATCATTTGCCATTTTTGTTTTCTTCTGCATGAATCGCTGTTCGAAGTATTTCCATTGCATACGTCGTTGCATTTGAATTTGAGCGAACCGGCCATAGGACCAATATGGACAATAAAAAAGGAAAGGCTACAGAAGATTGTGGAAATTTTTCAGGATGAAGGCCAGAATTTAACAGTTTGCAGAAAAGGGGTGCTACCAGCAATGCTAGGAGAGCCATGGGCGTAATTGGCGAAAATTGTCCAGAGCTACATTACTTGCGAGGGCAGAAGAGACGTGGTAAGACCACGACATCTAAAACTCCTAGCTGTCTTAAAACAAAAATGTTCCGTGAATTTACCTGCATTACTTAATTCGCTATTACATGATGTGGCACGAAGTATGAAAAAGGCACATCACAAAGAATCTGTGGTTAGCCACCACAGATTAATTCGCTTGATAGTAAGCCATAGTCTTACCCAGCGGCATAGTAGCTGGGAAGAACTAATTGATGTTGTTAATGAAAGGACAGCCACATCTGGATGCCCAGAAAAAATGAAAACAAACTGATAGCACACCCCAACACCCTGAGAAACGAAAGAAGGACGCTTGCACAGAAGTGCAAGCTGAAAAACAAGCCGAAAAGCAACTTGAAGAACAACCCGACGGTGGTACATCTGAACAACCAGCAAAACGTAGAAAGTCGGCACGGCTTGCAGGGATAAGAGCAGAACTAAAGAAACCCCGGGCTCGTACGAGCAAAGCAATAGAGATTATAGATGAGCAATCGGTGGAGACTGATACAGAAGGAGAAAGTAATGAGGATGAAGAACAGTCCATAGGGACAGAGGTGGAAGAAGAAAACAACAGAGAAACGAGCAATCCGTCGAAGAGGAAACAGAAATAGAAGGAGAAGAAGAACAGGATGAAGAAGAAGGAGACGAGATGGAAGAAGTTGAGCGGCCCGAATAGGAGGAAGAAATGGAGCAGCAGGGGGGAAGCCGAGTACAGAACCCGATAGGGGAAGATGAATTGGCCAATATTCTGGCCAATATGGGTGAGTATGGCCAGCCCCTGAGTCCATCCAACCTCCAAACCAGAGAAGAAACCCAGGAAAAAGATGCACCCAAGGAAGTTCATGTGGAAGAAGCAGAAATAGAAATTTCACCCGTCCATGATGAGAAGAAAACAGAAGGTATCAGGCAGGAACAACCCATTCCTAGTTAGAAGGCACCAGAGGAGAATCCAGAGGAAATAAGGGCAGAGGAAGAATTGGCCTAGGAAACAACAGAGCTAAGAAAGGTTCTTTCCCTGGATCGACCACCTCAAGAAGAAAATCCAGAAATTAGTCACACTCCAACCTGTGGCAAACAGTCAGCTATTCTTTCTGAGAAGATGAGAGAAATAAGGGAATTGCAAAAAGAAAAAGGGACATTGTTAAACGTGATAGTTAGGCTTTGCCAGCAGATCAGGCTTCTAAAAGCAAGACAAAGGGGGGTAAGGACCTCAACAAGAAAAGGTTCGGCCACGCCAATAAGACCCCGTAAGAATAAGAGGCGAAGAACCGGGAGCCGTTCCACTACCCAAAACCCTGACAGAAGCCAAACTGCTGTTCCTAATGAAGCAGAAAGACAAACTGCTGTTCCTAATGAAACAAAAGAACAAACTGTTGTTCCATTTGAAAAGGAACAACAGTGGGTTGTAGTTCGTGTTAAAATTGAAACAAATGATAAGGTGGTTCAGACGGAGGCACCACCTTCGGGAGTAATAAGGGTTATGAATTCCAAACAGCGTAATAAGAAAGTCCAAGTAAAACTCCCAGCCTCCACAGATGCATGGAAAAAGGACCCAAAAACAAGAACCCTTCACCATCATTTAAAGCAAGCCCAACAAGAAACAGAAAGGCTCAGGGAACAAACGGTCCCCCGTGAAAAGTATGAGGAATTACAGCAGCAGTTAAGAAATGTCAACCTGTCAGAAATCCAAGCCTTCGAAGGATGGTGAAAGGAGCAAGAGAAAGTTGCCAAGGTAACCCGTAGATTAGATGTAGTTATTAAAAAAATGGATACCTTGTGTACTCTGTACAATGATGCTTTAGCATGTAGGGCCCCTGCCAAAAATCATGCCCTGTTTCTAATGGAAAGATACTTGCAATTGAAAATTAAGGCCGTTAGGGCAGGTGCTCCTATAGAAATTAATACTATAGATGATTTTATAAATTGCTGTAAGCATTATGGGGTAAAAGTACAAAGGTTATTGTGTGAATTTTATCTGCATAACCTTGTACTAGAACAAGAAACCGAGCTAAACCCTGGCCCTTTTGTTGGAGACATTCAATTACAAGCATTCATTTCATTTGCAGTCAATCAAAATAAATGGCTCAAAGCCTACAATGCATTTCAGAGACAAGAAAACGGATTAGACCTATGGGTAAGAGCTAAACCTAGAGACCCGGAACAGTTATGGAGAAGTCATAGAAATGTCATGAGGACTCCGGGGGTGATTGAAGCACTAGGACCCATGCATGAATCAATCATTCGACAAGGGCTTGAGTTCTTTGCTTCTATCAAATACCCTACCATTGAAGTGGCTAAATTTCGATATTGAGTGTCTTATCCGAACATTCAGCTCAGAGAGCCATTTAAGTATGAAAAATTCAAGCTTGCTGCTAACCGATTCCCCCTCTATGGTGAAATTATTTTGAGGGCAGGGCCATCTTGGTTAGGATATAGGTTTAGGAGTCCAATCATTTGGCATCCTGCACCTAGATACCAAGCCCTGTATGAGATGCCCGAGGGCCAGACGAGCCATTTCTTTGATCATCTAGTTTCGCATCCTGGGTGTAGGCCTCCACATGAGATTCCATCTCCAGCCTACTCCCTCACTGCTCTACATGTCAACTATAATGTTTTCATGAGGCCATGAAAAAGGGTAAGATGGGGGGCGTGTGGAGTACCAAGGAAGGTATTTTTTGATGGTCATTTCGGTATCTTTTCATGAAAACTCAAAAGCCTTTTGCATGGGAAACTTAGATAATAATAAGAACTTATAACAAAACACGAGAAATTAATAAGAAGCACTGATAAACGTTGTTTCTATGTGCAGGAGGGTGAAGAAGCAAAAGGTGGCCATCCAAAAAGTAAAGATAAAGACGAGCTAATTTCTGTCCCTGTGACGGGAGACTGGAAGCGAACCAGATCGACATGGATCAGCCCAAAACAAGACGCAAAGATACCAGTGCAGAACAGAAGAAGGAAGAAGTAACGTAGCATTAATGATTCTGCGTATCCCTCAGGATCTTAGATCCTGAGGGATCACTGTTTTAACCTATTTATGTATCTAGATGTCTCTGCCATCCCTCTTATAAAAAGGGATAGCATTGCTGGTTACGGGGGGTAATTTCTAGGAAGGGTGTAATTTCTTTGAAGAAAGATCTGGACTATGATCTTTATGTTCTGTTGAAGACTTGAGTTTCTGTACTTTTATTGCATGCTTTAATACGGACTTGTTCACTTTTTATCTTTGAGCCTGGATTCATCTTAAGCGGTGTGCCCCTGGAGGCTAAGGGCCCGACCCTGGAGGACACTTGCTCTTGTATTATTACGCGTGGTTTCCGTGTGGTTTGTTCATAAAAGTAATCTGGTAATCTGTTGTGTTTTGATAATATTCTATTACATGCTTCATTGTGATTAAGTCATTTCGTGTTCTTGAACTTTATATCAATGTTATGTTATTTTATCAATTCTTTAAGTATTGATTAATTCCTACAGGACACTGTTACTTTATTACAGAATTCTTCACGATTGTATTTTACATTATAACAAGTCATCTGGAAAAGTCTGTTTCACATGGTTATTGAACATGACTATTCTTTATTATGAGATGCAGTTGTATGTGTTTTAACAGAAGCAGATTAAGTATGGTGTGTTTCTAAGGTTTTATAGTATTGTTCTATCATTGAGAGATTGATGTTTTGATTGGCATGATTAAATAGACTTGCAGCTTAAAGGACTCAGTTATTGTTTATTTCAAATTGCTGTTCCATTTACTTGTTGTTCCATTTATTTGCTGTTCCATTTACTTCTTGTTCCATTTAATTGCTGTTCCATTTATTTGTTGTTCCATTTATTTGTTGTTCTATTTACTTGCTGTTCCATTTCCAGATTGCTAATTTGTTGTTTCTCGAGGATAGACTTAGGCTGTAGTGGGCCCCAGCATCTGCTACCTAGCTCCGAGACCTCTGATCTGCTCCCATCAGCTATGAAAGGGATGTGTTATTGCTACCAAGCCCTTGGTTGATGTGCTGTTCCATTTCATTATCATTTCTTTTATTTGTTGTTTCATTTCTAATCATTAAGAACGATCCCAGGCTGTAGCGAGCCCAACATCTGCTATTAGGCTCGTAGACCTCTGATCTATTCTCATCAGTTATGAAAAGGATGGGTTATTGCTGCCGAACCTTTGGCTGATGCAATACTTGGTGTGATTTGGTCTTTTGAAGTAGTTAAGTTGCAGGTTTGCATTACTTTACTTGTATAGCTTTTGAATAGCTGTACTACAAGAATTACTCTGGCAAATGCTAGCCTCAGCCTGAGACACCCTTTGAAATAACCAGACGATCCCGGATTGACATATTAATGTAAGGTAACTAGAGGTGAAAGAGACCCTTGTTATAACTCTACAATTGTGCCCCATAGAATCCCTCTATTGTTATTTTTGTGGCTTTATATTATTATTGTTAGGTCGGCTAGATTATATTGTGACTCCTTAGACTCCTATATATAGAAAGGAGGTTTTTGTCATTTGAATCATCCAAGAAATGTTCATTTATGTAATGTAAAGGAGGTTTCCCCCTCGAAGAGGCTGAATTCTAAGGCGTTGATCTATCTTTTCTTGAGCTAGTTTCATAACACAATAGGTCATATTATAATGTTGCAGCGGGTTCGCATACATATCGCAATCGGTGGTTCGGGGGTGACAACCCTTTTTAACTTGCGCTATGAGAGTTCCGATAGGCAAATGCGATATAACAATAGGGCAGTTTATAATGGTGCAGCGGGTCCGCATATATATAACCTTCCCACTCTATAACATTGGTTATATAGAATTTAACCACGTGAAATCCTTATATCCATGCTATTTCTATTATAATGGTTATATAATAGAAATACATAATAATCATGTGTAACTTACCTTTTCCGCCTTTTTACAGCCTTTGCACATTTTCCGATGTTTGCATTTTTCGGATCAATCCTCCACCATAGATCTTACCATCCCATTTGACAGTTGATATTACACCTGACCAACAAATTTGCTCGGTGATCCTGCACCATAGGTCAAAACCACATTTGATCCAACGCTCGGAAATGATATCAGGTGAGCTACATGCACGAGGATTAACCGCCCGATAAAATGGTTTCCTCTCTTCTCCGACGTGCGATGTGTCAATTGCTTAATGGAATCGGGTGACTCCCTCCTATTACCACATACTACTTATTCTCAACCCGATAAACCATTTCTTCTTAAAAACCCACCTTTCTCTTTGACTAACGCCCGAGCTATTTAGCCCCCGATGATCGTAGATCTTCTACCATCGACAGCTTCGATGACTCCTCTGATTTCCTCATCCACTAATCCTTAAATTAATCTCCATCATTCATTTCTTTGACTTTACGCTGCACAACTTAATCGTGGCTGCTCATTACAAACAATCTCGTCTGTTGATCTCCAAGATCCAACAGTTCCTGTGTGTTCAATATTCATCTTCAAAGACCCATTATGACTCCTCTTTCTCTTCTTCTCCTCTTTGTTCTTCTTGGGCATACATTACACACGATACTCCCGATATTGCTCCTCTTGCTCCAATAGGTCTTCCTTTGGCTTTGCAATGTCTTTCAATGAACTTCTCTGATACCTTCATACCTTGATGGCTTCTAATATATTTTCCAATATGCCTCTCTTTCTCTAATATTCTACAATAATCCTATGATGTGTTAACTCCTCTGATACTCTACAATACTCTTAAGCATAAGCGATAGCTTTGATATGCCTCCTTTGTTAACTCCTCCATTAACAGACTCTTACTCATGTCTTGGCTTTCTTGATGGCCTTGCTCCTTAGCTTCTTGCTCCTGTTTCTTCACTGATCTACTCTGCTTCTCCTTGGCTTCATATCATCATTTAGTATCTAAGAATATTGCCATATTGACATAAATGACAACCTAGATTAACACCTCTGTCCGTCTATACCATAACCCAAACTGAGTAGTTCTTATGAGGTATCTCAATACATGCTTTTCCACCTTCCAATACATCTTGGTAGGCCTAACTATCGCTTGACTAAGATAGTTAACTACATATCACATATCTGGTCTTATGTTCACCAAGTACATGAGTGAACCCACAAGCTGCCCGTAAACAGTAGCTTCCACTACTTCCCCTGAAGTATCATCCTCCTTCCTCCTGTTAATAGCTAGAGGAGTCTCCATGGGCTTATTGCTCTCCATGCAGAATCTCTTGAATATCTAGTTGGCATACTTGCCTTGAGATACAAACAACTCCCCATCTCATTTCCATACCTCCATTCCAAGAAAGAAATGCATGATACCCATGTCCTTCATCTCAAACTGTCTTGCAAGGTCCTCCTTACAAGATTTGATGAGCTTCTCATCACCTGTCAGTATGAGATCATCAACATAAAGTACAATGATCAAGAAATTACCTTCCATCAAAATATGGTACAGGTTCACATCAACTTCACTCTTCGTGAAGCCCAACCTAGTGAAGTAGCTATCTATCCTAATGTACCAAGAATCTGGTGCTTGCTTCAGCCCATATAATTCTCTCTTGAGTCAGCACACATGTGAATCATGGTCAAAGGTTTCAAAACCTTCAGGTTGCTTTATGTACACCTCTTCCTCAATCATGCCATGGGGGAAGGCAGTCTTCACATCCATATGTGCTAATAGTGCCAATATAGATTTGATTGACAAGTACCTTACAACAAGAGCAAAGGTCTCATCATAGTCAATCCCCTCTACCTATGAAAAGCCATGAGCCACAAATATGGCCTTATGCTTCTCCACACTACCATCTACAACTTGCTTTACCTTGTAAAGCTAATGAGAGCTCACTATTGACTTGTCCTATGGTATCAGGACCACATCCCAAACACTATTTTGAACTATGGAGTCATACTCCTCCACCATCGCATCAACCCAAACCAGCTGCTGCATTGCTTCCTGAAAGGAAGTTGGATTTGTCTCAACACATGCACCCATAAGTGCCATGTATCTAGTGTACCTCTCTAGTGACCTCCTCTATCTGCGTTGAGAAGTGGGTGCTCCCACATTCTCCCGTGCATCATCCAACAATCTGTCAGCCTCTCTAGTGTGCTTTCTTCCCTCTCTGGAAGACTCTGCCTGAGTGGATGTCTCCACTCCCAGAACCTTTGGATGTGGCTTCTCCACATCAATCTGAGGCCCCTTAACCTTAGGAGCTAAAATATCTTCATCCACATGTAGCTCAAGCTACCTCCCAAGGGAAAATTGCATGGTCTTCTCCTCATCGAATCTGATATCCTTGCAAACCACTGTTATCCGTCTGGTTGGCATGTACACTCAATATTTGTGAGGTGTATTAGTGTACCCCACAAATATCCCCAATTTTGTTGTCAGGTCAAGCTTCTTTCATGCATATTTGATCACATGGAAAATATACCTATGACCTGAAAATCCTGGAGTGACCAACATCTAGCCTCTTAATAAAATAAGCCTCCTCTGGTGTCTGCATCTCAAGTACCCGATGTGGGCTATGGTTATGAACATAAACAACTGTGTTGCATACCTCAACCCACAAGTGTAGTGGTAGGCCCTGAACATGCAACATTTCCTTCACTGCCCCGACTATGCTTCTGTTCTTTGTCTCAGCCACCCCATTCTATTGAGGGTTATGGGGTGTCGTCAACTCTCATTTAATCCCTTCCGCTGCATAAAAAATTCTTAAACTAATTTGAGACATAATCAACACCGTTATCACTCCATAGAGATTTAACCAACTTTCCTGACTCTTTCTCCACCAATGCTTTGAACTCACAAAACTTTGTGAAATTTTGATCCTTTTTTCTGCATGAAAAATATCCAACATTTATGAGAATAGTCATCAAAAAATATAACATAATACCTATGTTTGGCCATGGATGCTATCGAGAATGGTCCTCACACATCTGAATGGACTCACTCTAGAATAGATTCTTCTCGACTATCTCTATCTCCAAAAGTAGACTTGGTGTATTTTCCTAAAGTACACCCCTTGCGTGTATCAACTTGCTCAAGCATACTTTTTGGAAGACCAGTAGACATTTGATGCAATATCTTCAAAGCCCCATGATGCAAGTGGCCCAATCACCTGTGCCACAATTCACCAACATCTTGACTCTCCATATTTTCTGCTTTTGAACTCAAATTAGCACACTCTTCTACCTCCAGCTTATAAAGATTCTTCACATGAATCCCTATATTCTTTACTTGATCTGTGGCTATGTGTCAAAGGAACACCTTTCCTTTTGAGAATATCACATCATAGCCTCTATCCTCAAGCATGACAACATATACCAAGTTCTTCTTCAGCTCGGTTACATACATAACATTCTTCAAGGTGAGTGGAGACCCATGCTCCCTCTGAAAAGAAATCATGCCCAATACAAAAACAATATACTTCCCTTCATCACCCATCTCGATATGTATCTGGAGATCTTTCTCCTCTAGGTCACTGAATAACTCTTTGTCGCTAGTCATGTGGAACGAATCTCCACTGTCTAAGTACCATAAACTTCCCAACATAGATGACACCATGCATGCAATGAGGGAAAAGTTCGATTCAAATTGAGAGGCCAAAGCCTCACCCACCGCCCCTCCTAAGGGCTTCTCCTTGGACTTCTTGAGTGGAGAATTTGTAGCAAAATTTCCCATCTTATGACAATGAAAGCATTTAACTTTCATAATATCTTTCTTCCTACCTCCATGATAAGAATCTAATTTGGAATGGGAATCTTTCCCTTTCCCCTTTGGAATCACCTTAATCACTTAGGCACAATTCTCTTCATCATCAGTCTTTGATGAAGAGCCATCCCTGGTGTTCCTCTTGATCTCCTTTTGCATCAAATCTTACCACAATCGTTCCCAATTTGGTAGTGTCTGACAGAGTCCCGAAAACTATGCCAACCCTTTGGGAATCCTGGAAGAGAAAGACTCACCATATCCTCCTCGACAACCGTGATTCCAACACTTCCAAATTCATCACAACATTGAGTGAACTTGGTCAAGTATTTGGAAATAGTCTCACCTTTCTCCATTTTTATTTTTCAAAGTTTGTCCTTCAATGCCAATTTCCTTTGGTCGTTGCTATTCTAATACAAATCCATCAATTTGGTCTTCAAATCCCTCAAGGATTATCCACCTTGCCTTCGCCACACACTTCTTCCATTCAGCCAATTTCTGTGCATCTGTAGCTACTGGCTTGGGGAATTCTTGATCAATGAATTCCTTCAAGCCATTATCTTCTGGGACATCCTCCATCCTATCCCTCAAGGCTATAAAGTTTGAGTTTCCTTCCAAGGCATATTCGAGCTGCAAACTGTAGAATGCCATTTGCCCATCCTAAAGTATGAAATGAAAATTCGAATTTCACCTGTAACCCTGACCTCAAAAACTTCAAAATCTCCTCTAATATACTATTCTTAGCTTTGATACCATGTAGATTTTCCTATAGATTCATAATCTCATTCAATGTACTAAAGCACGAGACAAGAATCTACTTCTACTCTTTATAGAGGAAGCACATAAAGATCGAGCAAAACAATAATCGACAAGAGGAAGAGAATCAAATACACATAACACAATAAGTATATGGGGAAAGCCACAACTAAAAACCCCACTATCTGTATTGTATATATTAGAAAACCAAGATGAGATTACAATGCTTGTTCTCACAAGAGTAATCCAAACACTTAGTAAAATCAATCTCCAACTCACAAGCAAGCTCTTGGCCAACACCTTAGCCAATTCACCAGCTCTCCAAGTCACTATTTCCTTGTACAATTCCTATGGCTGATTAACCCATCTTAAACAGAAATTAGTGCACTCAAAACTGCACAATCCCTTCAAGGATCAGTTCCTGATTGCATGCACTATCAGTGTAACTCAGAAAAATCTAAAACAAATAGTACACTGTCCCTACATTCTAGTCTCAACTGGGTCTTTCGCATAATCGACATGCATGAGTTTCTAATGAGGGAATATTCAATTAACTGGAGTAGCACTAGTTAAGTACATTAATGCATCAACTGACTGTTAAGTCACTATCATTTCCTCAAACAGTTTTGAACTAATTTAATTAGACTTAAATCAGTAAACTGATTTAACTAATTACAACTCATACTTAACATCTTGGACCCCTATAATGTAGGGAGAACATATACATGACTTCATAAAGACTTCCAACTCGAAATTCCTAAGCTAATTAAGTTTAATAAACTTAATTAACTATTTACAAGTTGCTATGAGAATAGAATTCAATTTTAATTCACAATTTAATTCAATGAAAAATTAAACTAGAATTTCTTGTTTCCATTTCTCAACATGGTCCTATCCTTTCCAACACATAAAAAGGCCCAAAAAACTGTGGTGCCAACTTAGCACATGGCCCAATTTTTTGAGATATTTTCTTGGGTATAAATCATAGGTAGACATTATCTCCCAGTTTAAATTCCTTGTTCATCTTATGATGGTTTGAATAACTCTTCTACCTATCTTGAGTGTCCTTTAAATTCTTCCTGATGGTTATCATTTATTGCTCCATCTCCCTAAGCATATCAGGGCCAATGAGGAGCTTATTCACTGGATCACTCCAGATGATAGGATTATTACACTTTCTTATTTAAAGAGCCTCAAATGGATTCATCCTTATTGATTCTTGGTACCAATTGTTGTAAGCAGCTTAAACTAGTGGAAGAAACTCCCACTTCCTTGGCTGGTGCATGACATTCATTTTGAGCATGTACTCAAGTATTCTATTTGTCCTCTTTGTCTTCCCATTTGTCTATGGAATGTATGCTATATTGAATGCCAAATTTGTCCCTAGGCCAACAATCAGTTCCTTCCAAAACTTGGACGTAAAATTTGCATCTCAGTCTGAGATAATTTTATTTGGTTCTCCATGCCAATTTCACAACTTCTTCTCTAAAAAATTGAGCTATGTCACTTGCTGTGTAAGTCAATTTAATAACCACAAAGTTAGCAACCTTGCCCAATTTTATTCCCATGACCATGATGGCATCATGTTGCTTATTTTTCATGGCAACACTATGATAAAATCCACGTAGATTACTTTCCAATTTCATTCAATAAAGGGGATTGGATGTAATAATCGATTTGGATTTCTACATTCAGCCTTTACTTGCTAAAATTCAATGCATTTAGAGATAAAACTAGCCACCTTTATTTATTCTGGGCCAATACAAACATTTCTTAATGGATGTTATAATTTTTTGATAACTTAGGTGACCAGAATATGGTTTCTTCTAAAACTCATTTAATACGAGATACTTCAAGTTATTCTCATTTCATACATAAATTCTATTTTTGAATTTTCTTAGTCCATTCTCTGTGAGGTAATATTTATTGTCTTTCTCACCTTCATACTCTTGTTAGAGCTTTTATTTTATTTGGTGATATTTTTCGTCTTGCTCTCCCATACTTTTAATTCTTTCCATGAGGTCAATCCCATAGGAACTTATGGATGCGACATGGGCTAATTGAAATCGCCTACTGAGCACACCAACAACATGATTTTGCTTCCCTTTGATGTATTTAATTTTGAAATTAAACTCCCTAAGCATGGCCAAACATCTAGTCTGCTTAGCATTTAATTTTAGATAATCAAATAAATATTTCAGACCTCCATGGTCTATCATTAATACAAATTTCCTTCCAAGGAGAAAATGTCTGCACATTTTTAAAGCATAAATGATAACACCAAGTTCCAAATCATGAGTCAAATAATTTTGTTTGTGCTCATTTAACTTACTTGATTCATAACACACCACTTTGCCTTCTCGCATCTAGATTCTACCAAGTCCTTCTTTGTACGCTTCTGTGTAAACCACAAAGTCCTTGTCCGTGTCTACTATTCTTAACACTGGTGCATGAATTAGCAACTGCTTTAGCGACTCAAATCTCCCAACACATTCAAATGTCCATTCAAATTTATTCCCCTTCTTCTACAATACTATGATAGGATAACCAATCTTGAAGAAGCCTTTGATGAATCTTCTATAATAACCTTCCAGGCCCATGAATACCTAACCTTAACCAGTTTCTTCAGTTCTGGCCATTCCATAATGACTTTAATTTTCTTTGGGTCAACTGCTACTCCCTCCTTTGAGACAATATGTCCCAAATACTAAATTTTAGACTTAAAGAACTCATATTTGCTAAGTTTTTCATATAAATTGTGTTATATTAATAGTTGTAGCATGAATTCCAAGTACTTCTCATGCTCCTCTTTTTCTTTTGAATAAACCAAAATATCGTCAACAAATACCAATACAGATTTGTCCAAAAATGGATTGAATACATTTTTCATTAGGGACATGAAGGTTGTTGGTGCATTAGTAAGTCCAAAAGGCACAACCCATAAAATCATAATGGTCATAGCTCTTTTGGAAAGTGGTTTTATGTATGTCTTCATCCTTGATATGCACCTGGTGATACTCAAACCTCAGTTTTATTTTTGAGAACACTGATTTTCCCCATAATTTATCGAGCAAGTCAATAATTCACGATAAAGGGTATTTATTCTTTATGGTAGCTTTATTTAGTTGCCTATAATATATACACAATCTGAGTGTGTCTAGTATTTCCTTGAGCTGTAGCTTCAACTCCATGAGTTTTGGAGTACTCATTCGATATGGAGCTTTGGATGCCAGTGTTGTTTCCTGCAATAATTATATAAAGAAGTGCACTTCCCTATGAGGAGGTAATCCAAGGATCTCCTTTCGAAGTACATATTCATATTGTTCTAAATCTCGGTGTTCTAATAAGTTACTACCACCATTATTCTTAGAATTATTGATCACTTAAACAACAAATAACTTACATCCCTTCTGACGACTCCTCTTGACCTAGACTGCTATAACCAAGCAAACTGATATGTGTTTTCTTTTGCCTTGCAACATTATTATTTCACCCTTCTCGCTAAGGAATTTGATTAATTTATGAAACCAATTGATCTTGGTTTTGTGTCAGGCCAATCAATCCATTCCAAGCAATGAATCATACACCCCCAATGGCAATAAAATAAAAAAAATTGTTACTTTCATACCTTTCAAAATTAAATGGCACAATCTAATAATATGTCCCACTCTTCTTTTGGTCCCTACAACTACCTGAACCAATCATGATTCCTTGTGTGCCTCTTTAACTAGATTGCACTTTTCCATGATTGACAGATTCATATAACTGAAATTTGAACTAGGGTCAATCAAAATCAAAATACTTTGATCACGAAGCATACCTTCCATTTCAATTATTGCTACCTGGTATTAAGCTTACTTGTTATCCATGACAGAGTATATTTTTGGGCATTTTTTGAGCCACATCCCGAGCTGTCTCAGCCTCCTGAACATTGTACAATCTCGATCCATCATTCTTGTTGTTGGGCGGAACAATTTATTTTTTAATTCAAAGCAACAAATCCAACTCTAACATTAATTGTCAATTTACATAGAATTTTTGTTTCAAGGCTATCACACAAAGTATATGCAAGGACAAATGGTGACTATTACTAATGAATCTCAATCCCAATCATCGTAATAACACTCTCAACAATCCAACATTTTGGATGTTACACTCTTGTACCTTGCTCACACTTTCAAAAGATAAAAACACATCGTAGAATAAACTACTTTGTAACACAACCACTCTTATTCAAAAATAAAAAAACACTCCTGGAAATCATTCACTAAAGTAAATGATGAAACACACATTCAAATAAAATAAACACACCACTAAATTATAACATGAATTAAATAACTGTCACACTAACAAAGGAACTGGTCCATGACTTATGTTGTTACACGATACAAAGGTTATAATTTTGCAATCATTAAATCATGAAAATGATTAACAATAACAGTAACAATAATGATACATGAATCATAGTTGAGAGGAAATAAATGAAATTGCTACAGTACCTTCCTAACTAGTGAACCTGCTAATAAGGAGGGCACTTCCTCCCTAGCAGGGGCTGGTATAATACATAGCACAAAATCTAATAGACAGAAAGGTATGGTGCCACAAATGATTTAGATTTGCATTAATGAAACATATAGGATTACAATGCTGCACACAAGCTAATCGATAGAAAAGTATGGTGCCATGAATGATTTAGATTTGCATTAATGAAACATATAGGATTATAATGCTGGTGCTCTTCCCATCTATCCTTCTGTTCTCTCTATGTCTATCTATATATATGATCATGGGAAGAGAGCACACCTCTTTATAATTTTAGACTACAAATATAATATCATCATGAGAATCTCTAGATTATCATGTGATTAAAATCTAGAATACACACTAATAGTTTAATAAAAATTTCCATGGTTGGGACAAAGCTGTAACAAATTTTCCAAATTACAATAATTCATTTATGGAAAATCCTAATTGCTTTAGCTTCACTATCCATAAATATCTCCTTTTACAGTTGAACTAACTTTTACCAGATACTTTCCATATCAGTCTTCACTATTGATTAAAGGAGATAAACATGTCCAAAATTAAGTCTCATGTGTGTCAACAACATTCATCAAGTCCTTGTCATGTCCTTGGCAATGAAAAATTGGAAAGTGTAGTCCTGTAACAACACGTCAATAGACCAAATACCCTGAAACAACCCATTTGTCAGTTTTATGATAAAAATAACCTAAAGCAGTAGTTCTCATGCCAAACTATAAGCAAAATTAGATCATAAGGATGACATATAAAAAGAGACATACTTAGGTTGATAGTGGTTGCTACAGTGATAAAGTATGGTCTCAAGAGTAAAAAAGGGTAAAGAAAGGATAGGAAAATGGATGCAAAAGGATGAAAATTCTATGTCCGAACATCTCTTCCCAAATTAGCATCTCCATGTCCTCATGCAGACCCTTATAACTAGTTTATGATGTGCTCAGAATGGAATTTTGAAAAATTGCAAGCTCCTACAATATCCTCTGAACTTGCTCTGTAGCCTCAAAAAAGAACAAAATCCATTTGCCATAATTTATTAACTATATGATATGGATGTTGACACTGATAGACATGGAGCCAAATAATAAGAAATTTGATCCTAAGTCCAAGCCAACTTAACCCACTTATTTTGAAGCGTTCTACATACTGAGAAACCCTGGAGAGTTCCTGTATGAAACTTTGAAAGCTATAAAGGTCCTGATCCCTTAATTCTTTCTCGCAAGCATCCCATATGAGTCTACTCCCCTCTAATGCACTCTATTTCATCCCTTTGATGTTTCTTAGAAAAGGTTTCAAAACTCGGTTCCCGAATTTTATTAGCATCTTTTTGGTGTCTGAATATCTCCATATTTTGTTATGTACTACAAATAAATTTTCAAAAGGTCCATGTTCATATTTGATTAATAGTTTCACCACTCCTTCATCAGTTGTTACAGTGTCACAAGAAACCTTCAAGCTGACTTGATTTTAAACAAAGGACACAAAGGCTCTCAACTAAATATCCACAATGTATGGTGTAATATTAAAGGTTCTTTCTCCAAAACAAGCACAATCATGTAATTACAATTCACACAGTAAATGTTCTTCCGTAAAAGTGGCATTCTGGAAAGTTTCTAGAAATTCTTGAGCCTCCTTCATCTAATATGGTCATTTCTCCTTGAGGGATCTTAATTGAAAAAGGAAGCATTTCTCTTGCCAATACAAGGGATAAGACGTAGAAGGAGGTCCGTAACTCAATATGTTTTTGACAAGTTCATACATCAACTCCTTTGCCTTCTTTAACAACTGTACTTCCCCATGTAATTCTTCTACTTGTAACATTGCTTCCTCCCTTTCTTTTTGAATTTTTACCAAGTCCCGAACCTTCACCTTCTTAGCCAAAGTCCTCTTAAGATTGTCAAAAATTTCCTTCTACTATTTCAGAGGAATAAGTTCATCCTTAAGCAAAATTGCTAACTTATTCCACTTCTCTAATTCTTCAAGCAACAATGTTGACTTCAATGACTCTTAAGATTTTAACTAAGTTTTTTTGTTACTATTACGATAACAAATTCAAAAAAATTCTAGAACATTTCTTCACTCCCTTTCTCCTCCTGTTTTGTTATCTTAGTTGTTGGTTCTTGCATAACAACAACATCGCAGATAGATTCTTGTGGAGTAGCGACCAATTTTATTTCAGTTTGCTCTATTTTAGCTAGTGGTTCTTATGTAATAGTGGCATCACAAACATGTTCTTATGGAATAACATACTTTTTTTCTCCATCCTTCTCTACTTTAATGATTGGTTCTTGTGGAATAATGGTTTTGAATTATTTATCTTTCTCTTTAACTTGGATTCCAATCTAAATAGTGGTTTTCCCTTCACAACTTGCTTCCTTAAGCACTTGCTTACATCCTTCACACAATCTTTCTGTTGTACCAGCAAGTGACATTATTTTTCCACCTATACTAGGGTTTATAGTCCATTTTATTTCCCAAACTGAAGTTTTCCCTCACCCATGGCAAGTTTCTTCCTTAATTTTCATTTTCTTCAATTTATTAATTCACTAGATAAGAGGGTCAATTTCAAGCTTACCTGGTAAAGAGAAACCTTCTTGTTCCTTTACGAGCTCTTTCTCTTTTTGTTATTACTCGGGCTTATTCAATTCTGGTGAAGTGCATGGACCTCTAGTTACTGGGTATGTGCTTTTACAAATTATTCTTCCTTTTGTTCATTCTTGTATCCCTCAAACCCATTTGGTTCTACTATAATAGTACATTCCTCAAGTATTGGGTAGCTAATGGTGTAACAGTCACTCGCACTCTCTTCTTAATATTCTTTCTACCCAACGACTTCTTCAATGACCTCTTTTTCACCCTTGTTTACAAATGATTCAACATTTTAGATGATTCCTTGGATTTCCCAGGTGTTTCTATTTAAGGAATCCCTGCTTCTACTGATGCTAGTCGAGGTGCCCCTGTTTCCATAGTATCTGCTTTAGGAAATTCCTATTCAATATGGAATCCATAATTGTTGCTCTTAGACATCCCATTGGATACATCCACATTTTCTTCAATGTGTGCCATTTTTCCTTCTGTAGATGTACCAACGAATGTTCTTATGTAACTCCATCTTTTAGGGTTTAGGTGATGAGGTTTAGGAGGTGTAGTTGTTATTATTTTTCTAGGGTATGTAACTTCTCTATTTTGTTTAGGAGGTGTAACTTCTCCATTTTATGGTTCTATCTCAACATTTTCCTCATATTCTTCACCTTCACTTTTCTCTGCCTCAGGAGTTGGTACATGTGACCCTGCTAGGAAACCAATCCATATGCTTCCCTGTTGTTGTAGTGAATAAATTATAATCAACTTAATTAGTGCATGGTTAGTTAAATAGTCTTTGGAAGTTCTTCCACATGCACCACTTCTCCCATATTTTGTAAAGACTTTAGTAGATAGTAGGGTAAATTTATTAACTTTCCACTACAAAGATCTGTCAATAACTAAAAATGGTAATGAAATATTGTCCTAAATCATCCCTCATAAGTGATGAACTTCTAGATGAATAAAACCACATGATCCCAAGGATGATGAAGGGATGTTCTATCAATACCTCTTCCCTTGCTCCTTACTTCCTCTCCTGGTTGTAGAAATGTTTCTATGGCTATTGGGACTGCTATTTTCCTAGAAAACCAATAGGTCCCTAATTGAGGTAACCTATCACCCTAGTGATTATGTCATTTATAATAGAAATTATAAACTCTCTAATCAATGAATATTGCTCATTCAGAGACTGTGAAAATATTCTAAGGCAATATGTTTGCTAAAACTGTGTAACCTCTCAAAGTAGGCTAAATAATCTACATTCCGAAATATTTCTCGTGCTTCCAGATGGTGTAAGAGCACATCAATTGAATGAGGTTCATGATGCATTGTCACTCCTCCCATGGCTTCACAGGAACTGTGACTGCTTAAAAAATGTTATAGGGCTACACTTGGTATATGAAAATACTTTCTAAGGTAGAGAATATCAGTCATATAGAAATTGGAAATGGTTATGGTTACCCTTTTTATCGAATTTAGGCTTTTTTTCATAAATGAAAACTACTAAGAATGGTTTTAGGTAGTCCCATTGGTTTTCAGAAATGACAACAAGAGTAACATTGAAAATCAATAATTACTAAATTTAGATAAGATGTAGCATACATAAATCAAGTGGTAATTACAAAATTGGGGTGTAGTCATAGTTTATTTTATGATAGATAGATACGATCACACACCACGCACCCCCCCCCCCCCCCCAACCTTAATTACAACAAACATTCTCAACATTTGTAATAGAAAAGTCATCTCATCCTTTAAATCCAAATCTTACAAGTAAATGAAAATAAAACATACCTGCCATTGGCTTACCATTGTCATGACATAATGTTGTATAAGGGAAGTGATTTGGTCAATGTTGTACAATGTCTCATGCATGGCACATGTCAACTGGTGAAATTTAAATTATGTGGTGAGAAATAAAACTTTTGTGACAACAAGATATGGTGTATTATCTTCAAGACTATGTTGTCAAATATGAAGGTACAAAATCATGTATGTAAGCTTGTGATGTCAAATGAGTAAGCATATCCTTAATCTATATCGAATGATACGAAACTATAGAGATGACTTGCTCATGTATTCAACTATATTAACAATATTTTGAAGAATTATAAGTGCAGTCAAAGATGATACGTGGAAGCTTATGATGGGTTTCAAAATGAAGTACGTAACAACAAAATATTCAAACAATAAAACAATTACAAACAGAGAAGAGATATTAGAGTGATGTTACAAAGGAAAGAAAAGGGAGTGTTGACTGCCACCAAGCTTGTTTTCAGTCATCACAGTCATCCAATAGTGCCCCAAAGGGGTTTTTAGCATTATAATTTTATTTTTATTTTTTCATCCAATGGCATCCTAGAAGGGTTTTCATGATTGAATATTTTATATTATTGCTATTATTATTATTTTTTTAACTTATTGTATTAATGAAACTAGGTGGCTAGTAGCACAGGAAAAGTTCCCCCCGCTCCAACAACTTCAACGCCTGAATTTGCATTTAAGACAATGTTAACAAATGAATCCCTAGAGGTAGGTTTATGATACAACCTAATATGATGTCCATTGAAAAGAAAATATCCCTAGGAGCCATCAATGGTTGTAAATTTCACAGTCCCGTTGTAGAAGACTACTTCTACCTCATAAGGACCTAGCCACTTGGTGCACAACTTGCCCTTGAAATCTTTAAATTTAGAATCATATAATAAGGCCCACTCATCTTTTTGAAATAGATTATTCTTAATAAACTTGTCATGCCACTTGGCATGCTGTTGTTGAATGATATATGTTCGTTGTACAACAACCAATCACTTCTCATTCAATTAATTTAGCTATTGCAACCGTTGTATCTAAGTTGTAGTCAATACTTCCAAGGTAGTTATGAGTGTTTTGATTTCAAATTCAATGAGAAAGATAAGATTCTTAAAAAATAATAATTCATAAAGAGAGAATATTATAGTATTTCCCCACATAGTCCTGTAAGCCCACAATACTTCAAGGAGTCTCTCCACCCAATCTCTTTGATGGTTTGCCACAATATTTGTGAGAATAGCTTCAAATACGTTATTGGTACTCTCCACTTTCCCATTTTTCTATGGATGGTAAGGCGAAGTGACACTTTGATAAATCCTATACTTTTTTGACAAGTCTTGTGTCAACCGAGAGGTAAACTGTGCTCCTCCATCTATAACTATCTCTTTTGGCACTCCATACTGAGAAAATATTTCTTTAAACAAAATGTATAAATCAACACGTTCAGTTTCCCTAGTGAGTGCTCTGGCTTCTACCCAATTTTTAACATAGTATGTGCATACTAGAATATAGGTGTTTTGTTGAGATATGGGATTAATTGGTCCCACAAAATCTAAATCCCATTTCTCAAATAGTTCCATCACAAGCTAATGTTGTAATGACATCTCATTTGATTGAGTAAGCTAACCCATCCTAAAACAACTATCACATCCTTTCACATATTTCCTGGCATCTCAGAACATAATAGTTCAAAAATAACCCATTTGTAGCACCTTGTGACCTGTTCTCCTATTTGCAACCATCATGACAATATTTAAGAATGTAATGAACCTCATCCTTCCTCACACATATTCTAATATGTTTATCAACACTAGTGTGAAAAAGGTTCCCATCCAAACATAAATATGAGCACTTTGTTGGAAATTTTTTTCTCTTTTCCCTAGGAGAAAGGTGATGAGGAAAATTTCCAGCAGCAAGGTATTTGGAAATGTCTGCATACTAGGGTGAATAAGTGGATACTGCAAAGAGATACTAATCTGGGAAAGAATCTTCAACATGCAGATCCTTAGTGACATGAGTCAATCTAGAAAGAAAATATGCAACAAAATTATCCTTCTTAGGTTTATCTATAATGGTAATATCAAATTCTTGGAGTAACAACAACCATCTAGTAACCCTAGCATTTGTAACTAGCTTATTCATTAAGAATGTAGGTTTTAACCCCGTATAGAAATTACCTGCATAAAAATTCTAAAACACATAAAATAAACAATGCGAGAGCATAACACTTAAAACACATACACAGAGACTTTCCCTTGGATCCCAAAACTGGGACTACCAGCTTGATTTTTCATCATTTTCCTTTCAATGTTACAATACATATTTATACATGTTGAAGCATCCAATACCATGGACTGAAAGCCATCGGGTCCAAAACCATGGACTGAAAACCATCGTGTCCAAAACCATGTGTGAAAATCATGCACAAAACCATAGGTGGGTCCGCCCAACCTAACGTAGGTTCGAAAACCAAAATTTTTTGGGGCGCTGCCTCAGACCCCATAAAGTGGGGTTACCTGCACCCCTCAAACCCCTCTGACCCCCACGCTACATAATCGGCGCAACGAAGGGGGGGCTCCGCCCCCCTTCTAACCCCCCAGTTAACTACGTGGGCTAGTCGTGGAAAGAATATAACACAACCCAACATTCTCCCACTTGTTGTTTTCTTTCCACAGGGGGGCACAAGAGAGCTTAGTCATTTATCCAGCCATGCAGTGCCCATTATTTCTCTACACCAAGAGAACTTCTTAGAGCTCATAGATTTTGTCAATGCATCTAAAGTATTGTTCAAAGTGTCCACCTTTACTAGCAACACCTTTTTGTCCTCTATCATATCCCTTACAAAGTGATACTGAACATCAATGTGCTTTGTCTTTGAATGATATGCAGGGTTCTTTGCCGAGAAAATTGCACTTTGGCTGTCACAGTATATACTTATAGCTCCATGTACTAACCCCATATTTGAAAACATTCTCTACAACCAAACTGCTTCTTTGCTTGCATGAGTGGCTGCCATGTATTCTGCCTCTATAGTTGATAGTGCCACTATAGATTGTTTCTTACTCATCCAACTGACTACACATCCAAATAGGTTAAACACATACCCACTTGTAGATCTTCTTTGATCCAGATCTCTAGCCCAGCCTGCATCAACAAAGCCACAAATATCCAACACTCTGTCTAATCCTGGTCTTCCTTGGTATCACAAACCATAATCACTAGTGCCACGCAAATACCTAAAAACCCGCTTCACTGCTTTCCAATGGTCCTTTCTTGGTTTTGACATAAACCTGCTCAATATTCCCATTGCATGTGCAATGTCTGGTCTAGTACAAACCATTGCATACATCAAGCTACCGACTACACTTGCATATGGAACACGAGACATGTCCTCTTCCTCTTCTTATGTCTTGGGACACTGTTTAGCAGATAAGTTTACACCTACAAGAATAGGAACCTTCACCGATTTACTATCATGCATATTAAATCTCTGCAACATTGTCTCGACATACTTCCTCTGGTTTAACTAGAGCTTCCTATTTGCCCAATCTCTTTTAATTTCCATATGAAAAATATAGTTTGCAGCACCAAGATCTTTCATGTCGAATTTGGAGGACAATTGGGTCTTCAAATCCTGGATAATTTCTTTGTCATTTCCAACCAGCAACATATTGTCCACATACAAGACCAAATAAATAACATGGTCACCAATTAATTTAAAATACACATAGTGATCTATTTTGCTTCTGGTGAAGCCAAGTCGCCATATAAATGTATAAAATTTCTAATGCCACATCCTTGGTGACTGTTTTAACCCATACAGAGACTTCTTTAACTTGCTTACCAGTTCTTTCTTACCCTTCACTGCAAAGCCTTCAGGTTGCTTCATGTAGATTCCTCTTCCAGATCCTCATGAAGAAATGTGTCTTCCACAACCATCTGTTCTACCTCAAAATCAAA
>APFE030266255.1:0-16497 GCA_000404065.3 Pinus taeda | reverse complement strand
AAGAAGACAAATGCAGAAGGAAAGGTGGAGAAATACAAAGCTCGGTTGGTAGCAAAAGGTTATTCCCAGGTGTTGGGAATTGATTTTGGTGATATTTTTTCTCTTGTTGCCAAGGTAACTTCTAGATTACTTTTATCTGTTGCTATTGCTTTTGATTTTGAGGTAGAATAGATGGATGTGAAGACATCATTTCTTCAAGGGGATCTGGAAGAGGAGATCTACATGAAGCAACCTGAAGGCTTTGCGGTGAAGGGTAAGAAAGAACTGGTATGCAAGTTAAAAAGGTCTTTGTATGGGTTAAAATAGTCACCAAGGATGTGGTATAAAAAATTTGATACATTTATATGGGGACTTGGCTTCACTAGAAGCAAATCAGATCACTGTGTGTATTTTAATTAATTGGTGACCATGTTATTTATCTGGTCTTGTATGTGGATGATATGTTGCTGGTTGGAAATGACAAAGAAATTATCCAAGATTTGAAGACCCATTTATCCTCCAAATTCGACATGAAAGATCTTGGTGCTGCAAACTATATTTTGGGCATGGGAATTAAAAGAGATCGGACAAAGAGGAAGCTTTGGTCAAACCAGAGGAAGTATGTCGAGACAATATTGCAGAGGTTTACTATGTAGGATAGTAAACCGGTGAAGGTTCCTATTCCTATAGGTGTAAAGTTATCTACTGAATACTATCCCAAGACACAAGAAGAGGAAGAGGACATGTCCTGTGTTCCATATGCAAGTGCAGTCGGTAGCCTGATGTATGCGATGGTCTGTACTAGACCAGACATTGCACATGCAGTGGGAGTATTGAGCAGGTTTATGTCAAAACTAGGGAAGGAGCACTGGAGAGCAGTAAAGTGGGTTTTCAGGTATTTGCATGGCACTAGTGATTATGGTTTGTGCTACCAAGGAAGACCAGGATTGGATAGAGTGTTGGATATTCATGGCTTTGTTGATGCAAACTGGGCTGGAGATCTGGATCAAAGAAGATCTACAAGTGGGTATGTGTTTAACCTATTTGGAGGTGCAGTCAATTGGTTGAGTAAGAAAAAATATGTAGTGGCACTGTCAACTACAGAGGCAGAATACATGGAAGCCATTCATGCAAGAAAGGAAGCAGTTTGGTTGTACAGATTGTGTTCAAGTATGGGGTTGGTACAGGGAGATATAAGGATAGACTGTGACAACCAAAGTGCAATTTTCTTGGCAAAGAACCCTGCATATGATTCAGAGACAAAGCACAATGATGTTCAGTATCACTTTGTGAGGGATATGATAGAAGAAAAAAAGGTGTTGCTTGTAAAGGTGGACACGGTTAAGAATATTGTAGATGCGTTGACAAAATATGTGAGCTTGGAGAAGTTCTCTTGGTGTAGAGAAACAATGGGTCTTGCAGGGCTGGATAAATGGCTAAGCTCTCTTGTGGCCCCCTATGGAAAGAAAACAACAAGTGGGAGAATGTTGGGTTGTGTTACATTCTTTCCACGATGGTTAACCGGGGGGTTATAAGGGGGGCATAGCCCCCCCTTCATTGTGTAGTAGGGGGGAGTCACAGGGTTTTGAGGGGTGCAGGTAACCCCACTGTATGGGGTTCGGGGCAGCGCCCCAGAAAATTTTTTTTTTGGACCCTATATTAGGTTGGGCGGACCTACCTATGGTTTTGTGGATGATTTTTCACACATGGTTTTGGATGCGATGGTTTTCGGTCCATGGTTTTGGACGCGATGGTTTTCGTTCCATGGTATTAGATGCTTTGGCATGTATAAATATGTATTGTAACATTGAAGGGAACATAATGAAAAATTAGGTTGGTAGTCTCAGTTTTGGGATCTAGGGGAAAATCTATGTGTATATGTGTTTTATGTGTTATGCTCTCGCATTATTTATTTTCTGTGTTTTAGAATTCGTATGCAGGTAATTTCTGTAGGGGGTTAAAACCTACATTGGGTACTGCCAAGAATATACTGAAATAATAACATCCTCCAATATTCCTTCAAGTTGGATACTATACCTATCTTCTAGTTCTAAAACAATAGGGGTTGGTTTCATATTGGTAAGCCTAAGTAGTTCTACAATTCCCTTGGTTATTACATTGATTATTGCTCCTAAATTAATTAGGGTATTCGAGAGAGCTCTTCCACCAGTGTGAACAACTACGGTTGGGTTCCTAGGATCTTCATATTTGGTAGGAACATTGTTCCCAAATATTAGTTCTGATAATTTCCCAATGAAATGCACAATAAGGGGATCCCCAGGTTTCCTACCTAGATTTTTAAGACATAGCTCCTTGACTAGTTTTGTATAAATTGGGACATATTGTATTTCTTGAAGTAAAGGGATCCAAACATGTAAGTTATTTAACTCCTTTAAGAAGTTAGACTCAACTTGAGGGGTATCCTTGAACTTAGTTAATATTTCAGGGTAAGGAGGTCACAAAGAAATCTTGTTTTTGGAAGCTATTATAAGTTTCATAGTTGAAGTAATCTTTGTTGTTATAGTAGTACTATTTGTTACAGTAGTATCATCAATACTTCTGGTTGTACAAATTCATCAATTATTTCAAAACTAATGGTAACATCGGCTGTTACAACTTGCTACTTTTCTAAAGGTCCTTGAACTATGTTTCTTCCCCTGATAGATTGTCTTCCTCATTCTCTATTATAATAGGAGAAACAATAGGGGTCACTAACTTTCTCGATCGTAATTGAATATCATTAGATTCCACATATGAGATATAATAGGTAGGGAGAATTGGAGTTTCAATCTTTTGTACTGCCTTATTATTAGGGTTAGCGTTGGGTTATAGAGGTAACTAGGGATGCAATGAATGACTAATCATGGGTACATTGGAAGGAATTTATAACCGCTATTGTTGCATTGGGATTTGTGCTGGCATCTAGTTAAGGGGAACATGCCCTAACCATGGTTGAGGCCATGAAGGGACATGCCACTGTGCCCAGGGTGTAGGGTATTGAACTAAAGGAGGGTTGAGAGGTTTCCATGGAGAAGTTGAATATTGAAATTGCTGGGGTGTTAATTGGGAATTACGCATACTAGAGCAAGAATTAAAAGGAGATAAGGTTCTTACATTGTACCTGATGGCTTATGCTTCCAAGGCTTTTAGTACCAATAAAATATTTTTCTTCAACATCCCCCCTTACTTCCTTGTAAATGTCCTTAAGTCCAGGTAATGAGGGGCATATTTCTGTGTAGTTACCCCTCTCACATATGGTACAACTGTTGAGTGGGAATTCCCTCAAAGGGTGTTTCTTCCTACACCAAAAGAAAAAAATGGCCAGAGCTTTCTCTACCTCCATATATTTTTTATTTTCTTGTAATTCATTGAACTAAGAGGAAATTAAGCTCATAGAATCACTTTTAAAATTCTCTAGTAGATTCCCAATCTCTACTCGTGTTTCTCCATTATTAGTTGAGTTTAGAATCTTGGTAGAAGTATCATGTGTCAAGGTATGATCTCTTATTGATCCTCTAGAAATTCTTCAAAAAAGTTGAACAATCTCATCATAAGGCTCCTTGGATATATCCCCTTTCCCCAGAAGATTTAACATGTCAAGATAGTCATCCCTCATTTCGTTAATCAAAATTGACTTGAATACTTCCTTGTCTAGATTGCTATGCAGAGATCTTTGTAAGTTATACTAAATAGGTTCAACATGTTCTTCCAAGTTTTCATTTGGTGTATGGATGATTTTGAATAGTTCATCCTTTTGATCTCTAGAATGAAAATAATCCTGATACTTTAAAAAAAGGTTTGCTTCATCCCATCCCAAGAGTTAATGGATGACCCACCGAATCCCATAAACCATCTCAATGCTAATCCCTTTAGTGTAGCTGGGAGCAATTTTAGTTTTTATTCATCAATGGTTTAATCATAACTTCTGCATAGGACATCAAATTCGAAAAGAAATATATCTGGATCTTTTGTAATCATGCCTTGAAAAGTAGGATGTGCAGACAAAGGAATATTCTTCATTGGGACTTTTCCTTGGAGTTTCTCAATAGGGAAATCAAAAGTAGTAACTGAGCTTCCTGCCATTTAGTTTTTTTGCAAGTTCTGTGTAGATGTTACAACTGGCTTATTTAATGAAGGGGATTTCTCTCCTTTTAGTGGTGGGGATTACTCAAGCTATTCAAGTTTCTCAAATGGTTTAGGTGGTCCTAATGAATTTTCAATACCCTCTATAACAATATGATGTTTCATTTCACTACCAAATTATAGGGTATATTGATAAAGTACTAATTATTTAGGGTTCAATTCCAAATCATGTTCATCTGTATCCCCATATCCTTCCTTCAAAATCTTGATTCCCACCCTCTATTGATACGAAGGGGTTGGAAACTCTACGAATATTTTTTGAAATTGAAGGTTCACAAAAATCTGTCTCCTTAATGTGAGCACCCAACACAAATTTCTCGGGAGATGCTGACCTCTGTGGAGTAGATTTGCCTGATTCCTTCTTCTTGGTCACCTTTCCTTGAGTATATGATTCCACTTCAGATTTTGAAATGATCTCCTATATGTAAGTTACTCTTCCCATGTATCATTTCTTCTTCTTCCTACCTCATCCTCTTCCACCTGGGTGGTTAGTCTCTTTGGGGGAACCATATTTTTCTTCTTCACTAATCATGTAATGCAATCCTATGTGTCCTAATTCCTTCAAGGTTAAGCCCACTTCGATATGCTGAAGCGATGCACAAGTTCTTACCCCTCATCTTGCCGCATGAAATCCTCAAAGTGAGGAACACATATACCACACTTCTAATCAATGCATGTAGAAAAACTAGTCACACATATGCACCACTAATAGCCTTCTTTGACAATGAAGCCAAAATGTTGGGTGGAACAATTGCTATTTTAATTGAGAGGAACAAATCCAACTCTCACATTAATTGTAAATTTGAGTAGACCTTTTATTTCAAGGCTATCATGTAAAGTATATGAAATGAAAAATGGTGACTACTGCTAATGAATATCAAACCTAATCATTGTAATTACACTATAAACAATCCAACATTTTGGTTGTTACACTCTCAAACCTTTCTCGCACTTTTAAAATATAAACATACATTGCAGAATAAAGCACTTTGTCGCACAATCACTATTATTCAGAAAGAAACACAACTCTTGGAAACCATCCATAGAAGTAAATTATGAAACAAATATTCAAATAAAATAAACACACCACCAAACCATACCAGGAATTAAATAATTGTCACACTAACAAAGGGACTGGTCTAGGACCTATGCTGTTACACAATACAGAGGTTAGAATTATACAATCATTAAAGCATGAACACTATTAACAATAACATTAACAATAACAATAACAATAATCATACATGAATCATAACTGAGAGGAAATAAATGAAATTTCTATAGTACCTTCCTAACCAATGATCCCTGCTAAGATGGAGGGCCCTTCCTCCCTATCAGGGGATGGTATGCTACACAACACACAAGATAATCAACATAAAGGTATGACACCATAAATGATTGAGATTTGCATTAATGAAACATACATGATTACAATGTTGGTTCTCTCCCCCTCTATCTGTATGTTCTCTGAATGTCTATCTATATATATGTTCACGGGCAAAGAGCACACCTTTTTATAATTTTAGACTACAAAGATAAGATCATCATGAGAATATCTCAATTCTCATGTGATCTAAATCAAGAATACACATAAACAATTTAATAATAATTTCCATGGTTGGGACACAACTGTAACAACTTTTCCATATTACAATAATTCATTTATGGAAGATACTAACTACTTTAGTTGCGTTGTCCTTAAATATATCCTTTGACAGTTGAATCGACTTTGAACAGATAATTTCCAGACGAGTCTTCATTACTGATTGAAGGAGATCGATGTGTCCACAGTAAATCTCGCGTGTATCAATAACATTTAGCAAGTCCTTACCCCATACTTGGAAAGGGAAAACTAGAAAGTTTAACCTTGTAACAACACCTCAATAGACCACATATCTTGAGACATCACATTTCTCAATTTTATGATAAAAATAGCCTAAAGTAGTAGTTCTCATGGAAAATTACAAGTAAAATTAGATCATGAGGATGACATATGAAAAGAGACATACTTAGGATAATAGTGGTTGTTACAGTCATAAAGTATGATCTTGAGAGTCAAAAAGGGTAAATAAAGGATAGGAAAATGGATGCAAAAGGATGCCAATTCCACATGCCAACACTTATGTTGTGGGAAATCCCTCCTTAGGTGATTCTCCCCATAAATCCAGAACTTTAGGGGCCCCCTCATAGCCCTTTTTGGCTTCTTCTACAATCTGAATAGATTGGCCTCTATTATAAGGGTTGAACTTCTACTGAGTCTCACCTGTGTTCATGGTGGTCAAACTTCTTGTTGTTTCCCCTTGCCAGTGCCCCACAATTTCGTACCTCTTTCCATTGAATTTGAGATTTCCTTTTGCTTTCAAATTGGTCCTAAACTCTAGCCTATGCCTAAACTACTCATAATAGTGATTTAGATTCCTGATTTCATCATCAAGAGTCAGTGATTCATCAAACTTGATCCAGTCTTTAAATGACTATGGAAGTCCACTGATATATCTCTATTTTTTTCCTTTTCATGCTTGAGGTAGGGTACATAACTTAATAGATATAAGAATTTCATGTTGTATTATTTTTTTGACATATGCCTGATCTTTAGTTCATAGAACTCCTTGGATTTGTTGTCGAAGTATCTTTCAGATAGGTACTTGTCCCTCAAGTATCTCTCAAACTCCTTCTAGGACAACTCTTCCTCCCTTATATCCTTAACATTCATCAAATTTTCCCACTAGATGTCAAAGTTTCCTTTCAAGCTGAAGGTAGCCACCTTTGTCTTCATGTTCTCAAAGTAGCTTTGGACTTTGAAGAACTTCTTCATCCCAAGCAGCCATGCTTCCACATCTTCTACCCTATTCACCTTACCATCAAATCTAGGAGGCTTTACATTATTGAATTCCTCTTGCATAAGTGCATTTTACCTCCTCCTATGATGATGATGCTTCCAGTGTGTATTAGCGCTTTTTTTTATCATGGGTGTTTGTCCTTCTTTCTGGAGTACTTAAATAGTGTACCTCCCTTTAATGTGTCTTCACTTGCTAGTCAATGCCTTTTCCTGGATCTACTTCCATCTACCCCATCAGTCTTTTCTTATTGTTTTATTTGTTCTAATGATATTTTCTTGATCATGCGGCTAGCTCCGAACTCATGCTACTTTTTCATTCGTAGGTCTGAGAGACTTTGTAGTATAATTACATTTACCTCAACTTACCCTTCATTTTCCTTCTATATATTCTCAATATCAACCTTGCAACTCCTTATTTAAGCCCTTAGAATTGTCAAGGTATCCATATAATCAACGGATCTCGCCTCTCCCTTCTTCTCAACTAATTCTTCCTCTTGATATCCATGTTGTGACTTGTCAATGCTATACTGCACCATTTTGTTGCTCATTCCCTTTTTCTCTTAGTGTCTTCTTATGTGATGCCATACACACATAATTGTTAGAACATCAATATATCAAATAGATATATTCATCATTACCTTGTAAAAACTTCCATAAACACAAGGTCATTAGTATATAAAACATCAATTTTCACAAGTTAGTTCCCATAACACAATAAATATCAATATACAGATATCAACATACTCCATTTTTAATGTCGAAATAACATATGCTATAAATCCTATGTAAATACTCTATCAATGCTTTACTCCATGTTACACTATACCCAAACCTTGAACTTGCTTCTAGAGGTCTAGTACTGAACCTAATACTCCCATTAACTTCGATGTATCAATAAAAGAGCTTTAATTTTATTCCCAAATATCTAGTATTGAACCTCTAGCGTTGATGCTCTATAACATAGCTCTGTTATTTTCTCCCAAAGGTTCAAGTGTCGAACCTTTCTTTGATACCACTTTGTAACATTCCATCCCATCCCCTTAGGTTCTCCAAGGCCCATGCGAGTTGTTACTTATATTTAACATGACTTTCTGAGTTCTATCATGGAAATGGGGTCACAAAATTATTCCTTTCTCCAACTGCTTTAAATCTAAAAACCAACACCATTATTATATTAGGCTCATTGAGACCTTTCTGACAATACAAATTTTACCCCAATCCAACTTATGGATCGAGAGTTCTGGCCATTTTAAGTTTTTCCCATTAAACCTTTCCACCTCATTAGGGTCCACCATGTGGCACCCACGTGGTATCCCACATGTTTCCCACACGATTACTCCACCACTCCTAGATTAATCCACATGGAATGGTAGAATCACATATAGATTTTACTGTAATCAGGGTTAGTCCTCATCGCCACAACTAGTGAACAACCTTATGAGTCTCAAACACCAATCCTTGAGCTGGCCTAGGCACTAACTACATTTTTGAACTTCACATGAAATCTGCTTCGGTGATGACTCGCTCGACCGCTGATCTTATTGACTCCTGACTCAATCTTGGCCCTGTTTTCACGAAGTTCTCAAAATTAGATTTCTTTTTCTTTTGAAATTCTTTTAGGCCACACTGATTTGCATTTTTACATTTGATTGGTAGCTATAAGACTTTGCCTCATCCTTGATGAGTTCATGAATTGAAAATCTAGGCTGATCCATACCCCATCCAACATGTCTTAGACATGAAAACATCAACTTTACTTGTTGAAGTGCACACTGAATACTTATTTCCTAGACTTCGCTAAACTATTACTAACATCTTAAACCATTACATTTACCCATTAAAATACCTGGATATTATGCATGTGAAGGTAAACTTGTGAACATAAAACCGAAGGTTATGGGGAAGCTCATGCAACTACCAATTTACTTGTACAAAATTGTACATCTAATTTTGTTCATTCATTATGGCTCAAGAAACATATAACATAAGAATATTAAAAACAACATTACATACCCAAAACCATGTTTATCCATTACAACTCAATATTCAAAGAGCATAAAATATAAATAACAACCATACTTTCCACAAAAACATATTCGCGGATTCAGTGAGGTAACATCACATGAACACAAAAGAAAACATTTATCTTATAAGGATACCTGGCAAATAAGAATGGGACTTCAACTCTCCACCCAACCTTAGGAATACTTCAATTCCCTCTTTCTTGTAGTCAACCACCTCGAAGCTAGATTACAGAGCTTGAGGAAGAGTGCTCAAAGGAATAAAACCAATGGTACTAGTTGAAATAGGGAGTCTAGAGGCTGCAGCACCTCTACTTACCAGCTAATCAGGAAGTCAAGCTAAAATAAGGAATCAAGAGGTTACACCACTTCCATCCACCAACTATTTAGGAAGTCAAAATATATTGACAAGGACCCGTTTCTTTCAGGTGTTATCAATAATACTCCATTATTATACCACAAGGGCCTTTAAATTTTTCAACATCAACGCAAGGGTTTTTGTGAGCACAGAGAGTCTCAACTTGATTCCAAGGGATGAGTTTCACTTTCGCACGGAAATTTTTATCAGTTGGATAAGTTACTGTAGGAGCATACAGTCCACCTCTCTAGGTAGTTTATTAGTGAATTCAAGCACCAATGTTATCAACCCCATGGCTACACCTGGTGGTTCATTATCCCCAAAAATACCTATGTGTCTATCACCTAGCTAGATAGTTCATCAATCCAACAAGCTTCACAGTTGGTTTACCAACCTTAAGGAAAGCCACTGCTCTGTTATTCTCAGCCAACAAGCCCACTATGTTTCCTTAGTTGGGCTATCACTAGAATGATCTCTCTCCTTTCCAAAATCTCTCTACATATTATTCTCTTGTCCCTCATCTTGTGAGGGATTCCCCCACTCCATGATTAAATATATCTTGATCCTTCCTTTTTATGAGTGAATGAAAATGCCTCACTTCATTCAAAAGTTTGCTTCGCAAACTCCCATTACTACAGTTGCATGGACATGCACTTGAACTGTTAGTATGAAATTTTTGGAGAATTGTACCAAAAATATTCACTTAAGCTATTGGTGACAAATAACCCTAACAACAATGGATAATGACTGTTATTTCTCTTTATATCTGCAAAATAAACATTAGAAACCCTACAGAAAATATGAAATGCAAATAAAACAACAAGCCACAATATATACAATGAAATAGGACCAATGTATAATGAAATGATTTCATTATTCAAAATAGGATAAATTACACCTGGTGAGGAGAATATGCAAACTAGAATCTACAAAACCCCCCTCCATGGGATGGGTGCTTTATTACCCCGTGCTTTAGCGTCAATTCTCTCTCTGCTAATAGATGTAATGGGAAAATGGAGCTAGTGATGGCTTGAACCGAAAAATGGGAGCTCAAATTTCATAAGACAATAATGAGGACGATGAGAATTATCATGTGTGGAATGAGAAAAAACCCCTCTATTTAAAATAAAATATTACGATAGATTTAGATCTACGATAATAATAAAAAATATTACACTAAATCAAGATCTGACCATTAGGAATATTTTATTGTATTTTAGAGAGGGAAAGATTATTTGAATTATCAAATATCTTTATTTAGTAAACCAACTAAAAAATAATGATTAATTGATTTGATTAAGAAAAATGGTTAAAGTAATTAATAAATAAAAAATGATTTATTAACTACTTTAAGGGGATAAAGACTAAATAAATTTGAAATAATGGTTTAATAATGGTTTAATAATTATCTCATGAGAAGATTAGGGGATAAATATGGAATAATAAATAAATAATGATTTATAATACAATGATATAATGAGTCACATATACATAATTGCCTAGAAGACATAGGCCATGACTAGTACAGTGAAATCTATTGAACAAAGTACATAGGACATAATTCCCCCAAGCTGAAATGAGAGGGAGATCACAACCAAAGAATCCATGTTGAATAGGAAAGGGCTTTGAAGATCCGAATCAACCATATAAAAGAGAGGTTCATGTTGTAAGCTCTGTGATCGACATAAACTGAGCTAGTCAAATCAATAAAACTACATCTGAGGCTAGATCACTAGGCATGTGGGGGCTATCTAAAGGGCCACCCCCTCATGAGGTTTGGAACATCTGACACACACCTAGGAAATGATGGGATAATATGTTGGATCACTAGACCATCAAGTGTATGATTCTCGGTCATGTGATAATGAGTTGAAGTTGAGCACGTGAGAAACAACCAAGCCAAAGGGAAAATATGATTCCCTTTGCTTGATTTGAGGCACTAAACAATGATGCAGGTTGGAACCAAGGTACACCACCCTCTAGACCAATCTCTGGGTGTAGATGTGCAGAAGTTGATAGATGAGGGCCTGCTAGAGTTGAGGCAATGAGGAGTCCTCCACAAAGGCATGAGGATCATAATAATGTGACTGATAGAGACTGACACCAGGGATGAAGATGGGGAAACAAGGAGACTAGTGGACTTATAAATTCCCTTGTTAGAGCATGATATGCAATGTTGATCTGGCAACGACTGAAAAAATTCTAGAGGGGATGGTCAATTACTTAGACGAAGGTTTTTCAAAGACAGATCAGGATAGTTGGAGGCCAAATGTGAGAAAAACGAGATGAATATGACACACAGAGGAATAATATACTGTAACTGGATTCAATGGGACATTGAACATACTACGTGGAGATAGGGGTGACTCATCTCTGATGCTCTAAACAAGGGTGACTCAATGATTCCGCCACATGGGAAAGACCAAAGGGGACGATAAAAACATGAGTAAATGGTGGTTACTCAATATGAAACTCTACATATAAGTCAAAAGATGCAAAGAAAAGTGTGCTAGAGTACTGACGACTCATATGGAGAGATTTTATTTTAATAGTGGACAAAGTGAGACCTCATGAAAAAAATGACTTCCAAACAAAGTTTCAAATTACCAAAAATGAAGGAAGACCCATTATAGAGCTCAGTGAAAGATTTCTAATGGTGCATATAGTTCATCAAATTGAGTTATGATTTTATCATAATGGAGAAGGGAAAATTAGTATTTTCCTATAAAAGGGCTTCTTTCCCCCAATTCTAATTCATTTTCACATTGTGCTATTGATGAATTTAGAGAAGAGGAGGCCCTAAATTTTGGCGAGCTCGTAGATAAAAAAACTCAAGGGAGACACTAGAGGAGTTTTTGGAATGCCATTAGGTTCTAGGTGTTTGAATAAGGGATTCAAGCATCCACCCCTCTTGGCACGAGATCCTCCGGTTGATGATGAGTAAATGTAGGGGCATATGCACCCCCCAATTTTGTATGTATGGTTATATCATGCTATGGACATGCGAGATGTATTTTAAATAGTAGACTTTAAACACATGTGATAAATATTTGGATACATACTATGATTATGCATGTTGTGTGTCACCATCTATTGCTCATGGCTGTCTTCTTACGATAAGAATGGATATATGCAGTAGGAAAAAGGTAGCGGTGGATTGTTAATTCATATAGTACTGCATATATGACTCAAAGTGACTAAATTTTTGGATTCACATAAATGGTTTCACCATACCAAAGAATAACTTCATATATAATGAACTATTACTCACCTAGATGACATTGTTTTTGAACAATGATGCCGGAGGGACTGGGTTGTTGAGGTAAGGTGTAGGAATGATTAAGTGGATCATCCCCATGGTGATCTTGAGTGATATGGGACTCTATAGGTTCTTTGAGATGGGTAAAAATAGCGACACTAGAGTCAACGCTACCAGATGCACTAGGAGGGTTTGGGAGACTTGCTTCTTCTGGACCCTCAAAAGTGGATGCCACCTTACCCAAACATTGTGTGTCAATGTAATGGCCACAAGGTGGATTTGGCTCGAATTCTTGGGTTCCAAGTAAAGGGTGATGGAACCATTCATCATCATGGGGGACATGGTTAACATACACATCATCTGAAAGAGGAGAAAAATTACTAGTGGATGTACAATCCACCGATGTTGAGATCAAAGTGTCTTCATAGGATGGTTCTCAAAAAGCACATTTAGAAAATCCTTAGGAGTCTAAAGAGGTTGATCCCATGGATGATGATATGTAGAGAATTTGAACAGAAGTGTCCTTCATTTTGACATCAGGAGGAGGAATCACAATGGTGGGTTGAGTAGCCTCTTGTCCTGGTGACAAATTGGTGCCAAGATCCATAGGTAGAGAAGGAGGAGGGTCACTACGAGTGGCATCTATTTCACAAAGAACGTGGAGTGTATCATGAAATATGTCGATATGAGGACAATGGTGAGATTAATGTCCATATATATCACATAAAGCATAAGGGTGGTTCATGCGTAATGATTTATTATTCTTGGCAGACTCAGGTAGAGTGATGTGCACTTCTGGGACATTAAGGTTGGGTTGAAAACAAGATTCTAAAAACATGGTTTTTATGTGGGGAAGGTCAAGAAAATTATTAGTGGCATGACCGTGAAGATCACACAAAGCTCATGGAGGAGTAAGCTTTTGTGGTTTAGTAGGAGTCATTTGGGTTTCTCTGTCTTTTCCCCTATTTTTTTGGGCTTTACCCCCTCACTAGATGCTTTCGCAACATGAGTAGCTTCTTGTTGAGGTTTCTAAGGAACTAAAGAAATGAAAGGGGTGGTAGGAATAGATTGTACTAGAGTCAAATCCATGTAAGTTTTGAGATGGTCAAGAGGGGTGTTTGAAGAAGGATCAATGGACCAAATATGGGTCCCCAAAGTCATGTTAGGGAGACTTAACATAGCCATTGCATGAGTAGAAAAGATTCATGGTTGTAGGAATAAGAAAGGTATCTCACCAAAGGGATAATGACTTGGAGAAGCTCCTCCTGAGGTAGGATGGCTTAAAGGAAAACACACCTAAATGGAAATGGCCTAGAGGAATTCTTCCTGAAGGACCAATTGAGTCTTGAGCAATGGGTTTTTGGTGAGCTAGTTGTTGGGAACTTGTACTAGACTGCTTGTTGGCGGCCTATGACACTTGAAACATGCAAACACTTGAACAATTGGGATAAATGGAAATAGGCGATGGGATGTAATAAACCCCAAACAACATGGAATATTTATAGAATCATTGGGATACATTAGGGAAGGTATGTATGGTATTGTTCTCCGTCATTGGTGATATGATATTTTGAGGAGAGGTTTGATATTGAGGGTCACAGTAAGTTAGTTGATAGATGGTGATGATATTTCCATTATGGGGAAAGCACATCTTATGAAAGAAAAAATATGTGACCACGGACATGGTGTACATGAAGCTACGACCAAGAAAGAGGTTATAATCAAGAGGGGTATTGATAGCTTCGATATCGATCATGACCTGCCTATGAACAATGGCGATGGGACAATTCTATGCATGAAGAGTGATGGTTGATGGTAACAGTTCAGGAGAACCAAGTTGCTTCCAGACACTTGCAACCATCATACAAGTGGACACACCTTTGTGACATACACACTGTTGAAAAATTACATTTTTTATGGAGACTGGTATCTGAAAATAAATAGAGGAGGGAAGGGGAGGATGATTTTCTTTATCTACGTAAAAAATGATCATATGATCATCAAAAGAATCCACAACGCCAAGAGTAGACAACAAATATTTTTTTTGGGATGGGCATGTCCAGAGGACTTCCAACGTTGACATGGATGCAAGAAATTGCAATAAGTTATATACTATACTACAAATGTAGGAAACTCAAGAATTAATAGGATTTTGAAACAATGGTCCTTTGGTTATCTTAAGTTGAACCTCGACCTTAGGTTAAGGGATATGTAAGGTACCATTTGGTGGCAAAAGAGGCTCAATGGAAACTTTGGGTTGAGAATCCGCCACTGCTTATTAAGAGGATTTCCATATTGGAGCAACTGATTTTGGAGGTTGATATTTTCAGAATTCATCATGATAATCTGATGAGGTCAATTCTCTAGTTGTGAAGGTGGAGAAGATGGAGGATTCTGGCCAGCTTGGGTGACCACATATCCTTGGTGAGAGAAAGGGTTTGTAAGCATGATCGACTGTGTAGAGGAAGGGAGGGGTGGATGCATGGGTTGTTTCCCCCTAGAGGGAGCTTCTTAGCCTTCCCATGGTTTTCACATCTGAGGGAGAAGGGTATATTCATGAGTGTAATGGCCATAAGTCCTGCAACAAGCACATATTTTATTGGTTTTGAGAGCCTTGTTCTGCTTGGGCTGCCCCCTTGTTTCTAGGTTACGAGATTAGATTGATCACCCTTATTGGCATTATGTTATCTACCTTGGTTGCCTTGATTACCCTAAGATGACTAATTCTGGTTACCTTTCCCCTTGTTCCTTCTCTTAGGGTTGGGGGGAATGGTAACACTCTACTGAGCATACATTTGACTCTATGGAGGTAATTGTTGCTACGATGGAGATGGTTGAGGCATGGGAGGTTGAGGTGTTGCTGTTGTTTTGGCTGGAGCGTTAGGTAGTGCATATGGATAATAAGGGTTCATGGTAACATTATGGGATGGGAAAATGCATATGACATGGTCGTATCTTGGTAAGAGGTAATGCATGAAGGATCAGGAGGAGGATAAGCGTAGGTGGAATTGGTCCCCCCCTTGGGTTGACCATAAATCATGGGAGGTTGAGAATATGGTGATGGGTAAGGGTAAGTGAGGGATCCAACTATATCGTTTGCGACATGAGATTCCCCCAGTGCAGAAGCAACACCAGGTCTAGGGAGATCAGGAAGGACGATATAAACACAACCTAACTGGGCGTATATCATATCATATTTAAAAACTCTCTAGAGAGTTCGTCCTTAGTTTGATGGAAGTGAGAAGTGACATATTTACCTATATGGGCGAGGAGAGTTCTCAAAAATAATTCCATGTAGATACGGTCCTCAAATTCAGGAGCTTTATACAAGCTCCTCCTTCTACACCATTCTTATACATGGTTAGAAAGGCGAGTGGTAGAATTTTGATGGAAGGAAGTCAAAAATTAGGTACTAGTGTCATATTTGTTGTAGCTTATATTGTGTTTAAGCTTATTATTCGTTTTTATCACAATGTGTGGTCTAAAAATCATTGCAGGGGTTCAACCTTAATGAGGCTCTCTTATTCGCAAAGTCTAAAAGAAATGAAGCATTTCATTTATTATATATTAGAATCACAAAGGAAACAATTGTTAAAGAATCGGCCCATGTGATCAAGTAAAATCGCAATATAAATAGTTATATGGAGCAGGTCCTGTTAGATATTTATATATATGTGTGTGTGTGTGTGTGTGTTAGCGATGCGATTAGATCGCAATCGAAAAAAGTGTAGTGGGCAGTTATATGAATTATTACCATAGGAATAGCCGATTCTTGATTGTGATAAAGGCATATCTTGAAAACTTTACAAAGGTCTTGGAAAAGGCAGAAAAATGTATGATTACACATTTTTATATATATTTCTATTATAAAGGATTATAATAGAAATACAGCGCCGAT
>APFE030266252.1:0-46108 GCA_000404065.3 Pinus taeda | reverse complement strand
GGCTCTAGAAGTGACCCAATTAACTTTTTAAAGATGAAACCGCCTTTTGACCTTTACAGGGGTACGCACCCATCCTTTGGTTTACAGAGCGTACAAGTACGCAGGTACAAGGTGTTTGGAGTGCGTACACGCAGGCAAGGTAGAGAGAACCTGCGTACCCAGAGATAAACATGTTTTTAAGTGACTTTCTCTCTTTTTGAAGTTTGACATGAAGAGCAGAGGTATGAGGCTTGACAAGGAGGACATTATGACTATTGATGTATCCATATTAACTGCAGATAGTCATGGTGACAAATTTCAGTGTAACACTTATGTATACATGCAAGACTAATATTTTGTCAAATCAACAAGTTATGGTAGAGTGCAGTAATCATATCGCATGCAATCCCATAATGCATACATTCTCCCCTCCAATTGGAAAAGGAATTCCATGACCATAAAGCGTATGAAAGGTGTTGTGATGACGGCAAGGCAAGGGAATGAATAATACAGCAGTAAATGAAACAAAGTACACATATTAATGATAGGACGGTGAGAGTTATGGTTATAATGAGAGTAGAGTGTGTAAAGATAGTTATGAATAAAAGATATGATACTTTGGATTGATGATAAGTTATGTGAAAAAGAAAAAGGACAGCAATATGCCAAAAAGATGCTTTACTGATGGTATTCTAGCTGAAAATGATGTGATTGACCATAAAACAATTGCTCATGCATAAAGGTTCAAAACAGGGAAAATTAAGGAAATAACTTCTCGGATAAAAAGAAAAAATAAGAAAAGGGTATTATAGTAATAATTGATGATAAGATATAACTTCAATACCATAAGCAGAGCCTCTGCTGCCAGCAGGCATCCATAGCCTCGGCAGGGTTGCTTTTTAACCCATATGAGCCAGGATCCTCAATTTATAAATGGAGAGTTCCAATGTTGTTCTACAAAAGATATTAATGTGCTAGCATGGTAACCAGATAACCACACTGCCATTCACTAGGATGTAGCAAAAGTGATCAGGCTGGCTCGTGATGAGACCTCCTGTTCCAGGGATAATTTGGTTATCCAATGGATCATAACCCTGCTGTGGTGGCCGTAATGGGAATGTCACTTTGTTACAGCCTTATGAACGTGGTAGGCTGGCTCTTGATGAGACCCCCTATCCTCTATCTGCGAACAAAATTTTGTTGTTATTACACATTTTTATGATAAAAAGAGGGAGGCTCAGTACTCCTTAAGAGCAGGGATGGTGGAAGAAGTTGAACATGTCAATAGAAAAAATATACCCATAATCTCATTTATTACAGACAAAGAAGATTATAACCAGGAAGGGTGGAACCAGCATGGTATTAAGATGATCAATCAATATCATGTACAACAGAAAACAATGCAGTAAAGTAATATATAAATAATTGTGTCCCTTTTGAAAATAAGCTATCATCAAGGAGTTGTCCTGTTAAATATCATAACGTGAATGATATTAACTCGCTTTATTAGAATCCATAATTCTTGTCCTCATAAAAGTAGTGTACTTCATGCCATGAAAGGGAATCAGTAAAATGAGGTTGAGATGAATTAGGAATAATCCCACAAGAGGAAGAAAGGGTTGCTCTCGAAAATATTCCCTAAGTATTACTTTTTTGAAGGAACAGCAAAAACACTCAAAAAAGTGTTGTTCTTTGTAGGGAACAACAAAGGAAATGCACACCAAAAAGCAAAAATACACACGAAAAAGTGTTGTTCCATGTAGGGAACAGCGAAAAAATGCATGTGAAAAAGTGTTGTTCCCTAAGAGAAACAACAAGAAATGCGAAAATGTTGTTCCTTTGAAAATGAACAACAAAAATGTGAAAGTGTTGTTCCTTTTTTGAAAAGGAACAGCAAAGTGCAGAAGTGTTGTTCCTTTTAAAAAAGAACAGCAAAAACGTGAAAGTGAAAAAGTGTTGCTCCATTCGAAAAGGAACAGCAAAATGTGAAAGTGTAGAAGTGTTGTTTCATTCGAAAAGGAACAGCAAAACATGAAAGTGCAGAAGTGTTGTTCCATTTCGAAAAGGAACAGCAAAACGTGAAAGTGCAGAAGTGTTGTTTCATTCGAAAAGGAACAGCAAAAAGTGAAAGTGCAGAAGTGTTATTCCATTCGAAAAGGAACAACAAAAAGTGAAAGTGCAGAAGTGTTGTTCCATTCGAAAAGGAACAACAAAACGTGAAGGTGCAAAAGTGTTGTTCCATTCGAAAAGGAACAGCAAAACGTGAAAGTGCAAAAGTGATGTTCCATTCGAAAAGGAACAGCAAAAAGTGAAAAAGGAACAACAAAATGAACCGTGAAAAAGGAACAGCAAAATGAACTGTGGGAAAGGAACAACAAAATGAACCATGGGAAAGGAACGACAAAACGAAAATGTTATCCCTTTGGAAAAGGAACAACAGAAACAACAAAAGTGCACACAAATGTTGTCCCTTCAGAAAAGGAACAGCAAAATGCACAAGCATAAAATGCAAGCATGCAAAGAATGAATTAGCTGTTCACTGTATTGATGTTGAGGATGGGTTACAGTTTGAATGAAGCAATACCTAAAACACAAAATATAAGAGAGATCAGAAAAGAAACAACATTTTATTTAAAAACAGTATGTAAATAAATAAATTAAGTTACAACAATTATGATGTTATGTCAAAAAAAATGATCTCTTTGAAAAATGTTTTGGCAGCAAAGACATGACATGAATCTTCAAATGGAAATAAATTCTTCATTTCTTCTATTATGAATCCATTGGGTAATGAATTGGATGAAATTCCCTTGTTTCATTAAAATTTCCTTCAAGAATCACTTGTCCATAAGTTGACCTTCTTTTTCTCCTAGGACCTGCAAAAAACGAGTATCTACCTGCAATAAAACATTAAATCATGGAGAAAGAGAGGTGTGTGGGATCCCCTAGTCCAATAATTATGCAAAAAACTAACAATTAGTTACTCTATAGAACAAATCCATGGAGAAAATAACAAAGTAAAATTTATTTGTCACCTGCGAGAGAGCAGTGGTCGACCATACTAACCAGCAGTGTTTTTCATCCAAATTGAGTGATTCCAAAGACAAATGAGAGATAATTCAAATTTTTATCTTCAATAGAAATAGGTTTTAAAAATTCAATGATATGATATGTCAATTTTAGTTAGAACAACTTGCATAACAGAGTCATCTTGGATTACCCAGCTTAGACCAACAGTTGATATTTCAAACATAAATTTTTTGTTTTATTTCGGATTCAAATGATTAAAATTGGAAATGAAAGTAGATTCATTTATTTATATCCAATAGAAACAGGTTTTAAATACAAGAAGAATTGATAGGTCAAATACTCTAAGGAACAGCTGGAAAAACAGGGTTTTAAGAGTGTTGATTTACGATAGGTAGTCAATATTTTGATCATAACTTCCCCATATGATATCAAAAATGAGTGATTCCAATTTCTTTGTAAATTATATTCATAGGGGAATATATCGTAGAAATTGGTTTTAAAAATGCATTCATTTAGGCCTCCAAAAACCTATTGTACCAACTCTATTCCTGAGCTTCCCGCTAGACACCCTGTCAATGTTTTGGTTCTAACTTTTTCATTTCAAATCAAAATTGAGTGATTCAAATTGGGTTGGAAAGTAGAAATCAAGGGCTACTTAGGATAGAAATAGAGTTTAAAAATATTCCATTTTGGTCCCTCAAAACATGACTGTACCGACTATGTTTTCAAAAATTCCATTAAGCCCACAAGCCAAAAAATATGATATTCAAGTATTTTTTCCATATTGATGATAAAAATGGATATAAGTGTTTGTAGAATTGTTATTTGCAATCTAATTCATCTACATACACATAAATTAGAATATTTATCTTCAATGTTGATTTCACGACGTGTTGCAACAAAGAAACAACTATTTTTACAAAAATAAAAAAAATGAGTTTGTTTTATTTCTTTATTTATTTTTTTTCTACACTAACCTATTTTTATTTGAAAAATGAATATGATTACGTATAGGAGTACTTTCAATGAAACCATTTTAGAAATAAGGTTTCAAGTATGCACATACCCTATTTGAAAAATGCATATTAATGAATATTAGGGTATGAGAAGCCAACTTCCCTTGAAAAGATGTTGTCAAAAATTGTTGAAGTATAGAGTGACGCTGCAAACAAGTGATGGAGTGAAACCAATCTTCAATATATCCTGTACTTTCTTGATTTGCCATAGCCATCATATCATGAATTTCTTGAGCTTTTAAAATGACTTGTTGATGCATACTAAAAGAAACCTCATTTTTTTCAATAGCTTCTACAATTTTTGAATTTGAAACATTATGAATCTCATTGTAAGTTTTCTCTAATGACACATGTGAGATAGAATGGGTGGGAAGGGTGGGTAAATTTTGTATTTCAACATTGTAAGCATGTTGTACTAGTTTATTGTGGTAAGGGTGTGGAATTAGTTGAGCAGGAAATTGTGTATGGAATGGAGCATTTTGATGATGTGGCTGATTGGGTTGTGTGAATGGTTTTGATGGGCAAGCAAGATGTTTTAGAAGAGCTGGTGAAGAATATGGAGAATGTGTTTGTTCTACAAGATGAGGGAGAGTAGTCATACAATCATAAGGTGAACCATGCCAAGCTTGTAGACAAGATTGATGGTTATATTGATATGGCTGCCCTAACACATTAGTATTCCATAATGGATTATGCAAGTAAGAGAATGGAGAGGAAGTGTTTTGAATCATACCTGTAAGCCATGATTTCCATGGTTTTGACCTTGTTGTAGCTTCCTCATCTCTTTGATATGCTACTTCCATCCTAGATAAGGAAGGACAACTATCTACGGGATGCTCTTTTCGGTCATGAGGGCAAAACACTTCATCAAATTCTTGATTTTTCTGAACCTGCAAAACATCCAATTTTGAAGTTAGCGAGCTAATAAAATCAACTTTAAAGTTTTCAAATAAAACATTGATTTCAGCTCTTATGTCTCCTGTTCTTGTAGCAGATTTGGAAAAGAAAAAACAAACATCTCTAGAATTATTACCAGCCTTGGAGATTCCTCTTGAATACCTTATGCACAATTCACAAACATCATCATATAATAACTGAAAAACATCACCTTTTCCTATCAGATTTAAGATTTCTAAAATTTCATCTTTGATTCCTTTGAGTAGGAGTGTTTTTAAGATTTCTTTTTCCAAATACTTATGCTTTGATTTTTGAAGGTTGTATTGAAATCAATCTACATAGTCCTCCAAGCTTTCATCTTCCCCTTGTATCATATTGAAAATATCTTCATTGGCCTTGCAATAGTCTTGGTACTTCTTCAAGAATATGTTTTTCATGTCCTCCCATGTTTGGATGCAATTCCCACCTAGGCTCATGAACCATTAGAGAGTTGCTCCTTTAGAGTAAGAAGAAACACTTTCAACCTTTGATCATTAGTACAATAACCATATCCTCTACAAAGTATTTCAAACTCAAATAAAAATGTATCCGGATCCTTATTTGTCAAGCAATGAAAATTTGGTAGAGAAGATGGGGGAATTATGTGCATTTGTGTCACTCCTCCTAGATCTTTGATAGGAAATTCAAAAGTAGAAATGTGATCCATTTCTTACCAGAATAGAAGATGTTCTTCGTGTGTTTATCCGAAGCTCCTTCTTCAAATGTTCCTTTCAATTAGTTAGTGAAGTGGGTGGTGCTTACGTCACCACTTGAGTGAAATCATGAGTTTTTCTTTTCAAAATTTTATTTATTTATTTATTTATTTATTTTTAGCAATTCACACAAAAAATCAAACATTTATTTCTACTTGAAGAAAAAATTTTAACAATTTTGCTAGAAAGCGGGTGGGGAGCAGGGCTTCTACATGCTCCGTACATAGGTTCTTACCTTTCGTTTTTAATACCCAATTCTCTCCTAGCAGACACTCATCAGATGCACACTACTCCTTAGAAATGGCTACACTCTCCCCGGCAATGGCGCCAAAATGTCGAGCGATAAAAGGTGTCTTTTTAACTCCTAATTGTCTTCACATTGATTGTCAACCCAGGGACGACTTTTTATTTCAAGAGTGTACTTAGTCTGAGGCGGCTATTTACTCAAGAGTAATGTTTTGCAGTATAGTGCTTAAAATCCAAAAGTAAATGAATGCTTGAAAAGAAATCTAACTATAACAACATAAACTCAAATGCTCTGAAATCCAACTATTCACTCAGCAAACATCAATCGAGGATACAGTAGCAACAACTCATTCCTCTAGAGATTGATACAATTGAAATCAAACTGGAACAAGACAATCAATCTGAGAACGAGGAAGCAATAAGCAATGTTCTCTATAGTTGACAGTCCTTCTTTAAGCAATTAAAAGGAAATAGAAATTGAACTAAAGTTGCTATTGAAAGTAAACTAGGAAAACTATTTAAAAAGCAAACTCTTGAAATTAACCAACATAAATGAACAGCAAAGTAAATGGAGAGCAAACTGTAATTAAAGGAATCGACTAACCAACAATCTATAATGAATATCAAAGTCTGAAATGAACAGCAAAGCTTTACATTTGAAATGGACAACATAACAATATACGTTGAAAAGAATAATAATCTCTGTTATGATGGAAAAGAATAGCCACATGATTCAATCTCAACTTTTGCAATAAAACAATTTTATAAAATATTATAACAACTCGCTGCAAAAACATGAAACTGTAAGGCAATACGATTCAAAGAAATAAGAATTAAATCAAACCATCACACGACAGAAATTGGAAAGATAAAATACAGCAGCAACGTAATCCACCAGAGGCTGGGCCCTTAGCCGCTAGCGGATGCTGCTGGGCTACTTCAGATGAGAAGAATGAACAGCAACCCTTTTATTTATTCATCATCAAACTGTGAAATCATTACAGCAGCTGAAGCTTTGAGAATTACAATGGTAATGCAACAATATCCTTTTCTTCCTATTCTATCCTATCCCATTATCATTCTTGAATTTCCAATTCTAAATCCTCAATTCTCCTTTTTCATCTCTGATCTTTGTTTTCATTTAAATAGAGAGAGATCAGAGAGAAGTTTCAACATAGATAACTAGCATTTGCACCACATGTTGCAAAGGAAACGCCGTAAGGCATAAATTGAAGAAAGCAAATAGAGCAAAAAAATACTTTGATAAAGAATAAAAATATATTAAACACTCAAATCAATGCCCCATTAACTAGAACCACTTAGTAGACATTCCATATGAAATGGGCATATGATCCAAGAACGTTGCTGCATAAGAGAGCCAATTAGTGAGCTAACATAAGTATAAATGGTTTCATATACTAAAATCCACAGGTCTAACATATCTTGTTTAGCCATTTAAGATATAGAAGCTATCTTGTTTAGCCATTTAAGATATAGAAGCTTCGAAACCTTTGTATATGAGCTATTGTCAAAGAACTGCCCTTGTCCTCAGAAGCATTACCACTAGTACCAAGCATTACCACTGAATTTCCAATTTTTTCTGGTTCGCCAAATTCCAAACCTGAAGGTTTCATCGAACCCTTGACTTAGCTCCCCACAACATGGTGCAAGTTGCATAATTCAGTTTCACTCAATCGTTGAATTTCTGTGTTTTTCACCTACAATGCATGATCTGCAAATCTCTCAATTCTTAGAGAACTAGAGAACAAAATTACCTTCAAATCAGAATTTTACCAGAAAATCAAACTCCCAAAGCGTACATGTGTTTTTATTTTGTAAAACAGAATCCTATAAATTCTGCATTTTTCATAGTCAGCACAGTATGTTGTATACATGAGATAGATTTGGGCAACTGTATTCATATCAAAGTTGACAGCTAGTCCACATTTTAAAGATTTAGGAGGAAAGGCAAAATATACTGCATCACAGTCTAACCCAGATCGAGATGAACATAAGCTTTATCAAAATATCATATACAATTAAGTCGCCCATTTACAATTATAAATCTATACAGCACATGGCCACCTTGAGCAAATGAATCATTCACCTAGGTCAAAAATAGGAAATTGCATTTTGTCATTTGCCAAGCAAAACGAAGACTGTCTGGCCCCCTTGACCAAATAAACCGTCAAACTAGATCATAAGATGAGGAATTTGCATTCCTGTCATTTTAAGTAAAACACAAAACTGCATGTGTATGCAGGTCAAATGAGCTTCATTCCTAAAATACTATTAGCAGACCTAGTAAAACATTAAAATGGTCCCAAAATCCTACCATCAGCCAAGAAAGTGCAGCAACCGCAACCAACCATAAGTCATCTCAAATGCCTTACCTAAATCAATTCACGCCTCCTGTCTTTATGCTCCATATGGTCATTAACCTCCAAAGTCCTGATACAACTTTGATTCTGAAATCCTCCACAAACTAACCAAACACCCTTGTGCATGGACCCAGTAAAGCCAAACAAGCCCCAAAAGTCTACCAGAGCTTGCTCAACGAAGAAAAACAACCATGCCTCAAAAACAGACTAGAGGAGATATTTAGCAGCTCCAAATAAATCCCAAGTCCTTATGCAGAACATTCTTATACCAGAAAATTACTTGCATCATAACCAGTCCCTGCACATGAATTACTTATGTGTTGGCTGGTAATTTGGCTAGGGTGAATGTGTTCAACATTGTCCACTTGTCTCAATGAACAAGTGCAGACTCGAAACAACTTTTTGGACTCTTTTGAGAAAATTTGTTGTTTTGAGTTTACCATTAAGCTGAATAACAAACCAATCACCAAAGTAAGCACAGCTATATCCAAATTTGTAGCTACTACCTAACATTCATCAACTGGAGCCATTCATTCAAACATGCAGCATAAAAACAAAATGGTCAAGAAAAGGAAACTTGTGTTGTTAAAAAGCAAACAGACATTCACCTTCCTAACTCCAAGTCCTTGCAGACCAACCATATGAAGTCTAAACCTTTCCGAATCAGTAGTAAAAGTGGATTGTGCAATGCAAGATGCAATTCGCAAGCAAAAGGATCATACCTTAGATGACTGCAAGAAAAAAAAAATATTTAAACAACAAATAATTAAATTTTTGAATTAAACACAATTGAATGGAAAAAGCTAAAAAAAATTGTAGCTACTGCCTAAAATTCATGGACACAACCCATTCATTCAAATATGCAGCATGAAAAACAAAATTGTAGCTACCGAGTAAAATTCATGAACAGAACCCATTCATTCAAACGTGCCGCACAAAAACAAAATTATCAAGAAAAGGGAAATTTTGTTGTTAAAACCAAAGAAACATTCACCTTCCTAAGGTGACCCGGCCGTATGAACATTGCAATACCAGTAGTAAAAGTGGCTTTTGCGATGCAAGATGCGACTTGCAATCGAAAGGATCATTTGTTTGAGAAGCTTTCTTTCGATATGTTTACAAGATTTGGCTCTGGCGATTAGGCTTTTTGTTTTGCACTTAGGGTTTCCTATATTTTTTCTTGGCTGCCCTCATTGCATGGGGAGGCACCATTAATGTAAGACTCTCACTAGGAAATAACCCCAAATATCACTGTGTTTTCTGAGTTTTGATGAGTTTATCAGTGAAGATTTTCATCAAACAGATTAGTAGTATACTGCTATAGATGTCCTTTGATGTTTGGGTTTAAATGTATACCAACAGTGAACAACAAGTACCCAAATAATACCCCAACAGCTGACAAATAAAAAAAAGGGCTTTCTAAACACACTTTTAACAACAGATTGACACTAGTATCGAATCAGTAATTTGACAAATAACATAAGAGGCGTGATCATTCATTGACTGAACCATTGAAAGATTACACAGAACAAGGATAAGAGGAACCTGGTTTCATTTAGCAGTCCATGAATAAAACCTATACAGGCCCCACGTTACTGCACTTCAGCAACCACAACTTCAGTAATACGCTGACCAGGACGTATACATATATGTGTAGCCAATAATAATAAATCTTCACACTCAGCCAGCAATAAAAGACACGCTGAATACACTGTATAAGAGGGCTGATAAACACAGCAGATAATAGGCCTGGTAATGTCCTTTTTCTGAAGTGAACACGTCCAGATACGCAGAGATAACTCGCCCTACAGAGGAGTACCCGCAAGCAGATTTATATGGATAAACTCGACCCAGAACAACAATATGACTTGGGGTCCCACCCACGAAATAACTCAGATGAACTCAACCCCTCTACTTGATTATTTTGAATTAAACACAATTGAATGAAAAAAAAGCTAAAAAAAATTGTAGCTACTGCCTAAAATTCATGGACACAACCCATTCATTCAAATATGCAGCATGAAAAACAAAATTGTAGCTACCGAGTAAAATTCATGAACAGAACCCATTCATTCAAACGTGCCGCACAAAAACAAAATTATCAAGAAAAGGGAAATTTTGTTGTTAAAACCAAAGAAACATTCACCTTCCTAAGGTGACCCGGCCGTATGAACATTGCAATACCAGTAGTAAAAGTGGCTTTTGTGATGCAAGATGTGACTTGCAATCGAAAGGATCATTTGTTTGAGAAGCTTTCTTTTGATATGTTTACAAGATTCGGCTCTGGCGATTAGGCTTTTTGTTTTGCACTTAGGGTTTCCTATATTTTTTCTTGGCCGCCCTCATTGCATGGGGAGGCACCATTAATGTAAGACTCTCGCTAGGAAATAACCCCAAATATCACTGTGTTTTCTGAGTTTTGATGAGTTTATCAGTGAAGATTTTCATCAAACAGATTAGTAGTATACTGCTATAGATGTCCTTTGATATTTGGGTTTAAATGTATACCAACAGTGAACAACAAGTACCCAAATAATACCCCAACAGCTGACAAATAAAAAAAAGGGCTTTCTAAACACACTTTTAACAACAAATTGACGCTAGTATCGAATCAGTAATTTGACAAATAACATAAGAGGCGTGATCATTCATTGACTGAACCATTGAAAGATTACACAGAACAAGGATAAGAGGAACCTGGTTTCATTTAGTAGTCCATGAATAAAACCTATACAGGCCCCACGTTACTGCACTTCAGCAACCACAACTTCAGTAATACGCTGACCAGGACGTATACATATATGTGTAGCCAATAATAATAAATCTTCACACTCATCCAGCAATAAAAGACACGCTAAATACACTGTATAAGAGGGCCGATAAACACAGCAGATAATAGGCCTGGTAATGTCCTTTTTCTGAAGTGAACACGTCCAGATACGCAGAGATAACTCATCCTACAGAGGAGTACCCGCAAGCAGATTTATATGGATAAACTCGGCCCAGAACAACAATATGACTTGGGGTCCCACCCACGAAATAACTCAGATGAACTCAACCCCTCTACTTGATTATTTTGAATTAAACACAATTGAATGAAAAAAGCTAAAAAAAAATTGTAGCTACTGCCTAAAATTCATGGACACAACCCATTCATTCAAATATGCAGCATGAAAAACAAAATTGTAGCTACCGAGTAAAATTCATGAACAGAACCCATTCATTCAAACGTGCCGCACAAAAACAAAATTATCAAGAAAAGTGAAATTTTGTTGTTAAAACCAAAGAAACATTCCCCTTCCTAAGGTGACCCGGCCGTATGAACATTGCAATACCAGTAGTAAAAGTGGCTTTTGCGATGCAAGATGCGACTTGCAATCGAAAGGATCATTTGTTTGAGAAGCTTTCTTTCGATATGTTTACAAGATTTGGCTCTGGCGATTAGGCTTTTTGTTTTGCACTTAGGGTTTCCTATATTTTTTCTTGGCCGCCATCATTGCATGGGGAGGCACCATTAATGTAAGACTCTCGCTAGGAAATAACCCCAAATATCACTGTGTTTTCTGAGTTTCGATGAGTTTATCTGTGAAGATTTTCATCAAACAGATTAGTAGTATACTGCTATAGATGTCCTTTGATGTTTGGGTTTAAATGTATACCAACAGTGAACAACAAGTACCCAAATAATACCCCAACAGCTGACAAATAAAACAAAGGGCTTTCTAAACACACTTTTAACAACAGATTGACGCTAGTATCGAATCAGTAATTTGACAAATAACATAAGAGGCGTGATCATTCATTGACTAAACCATTGAAAGATTACACAGAACAAGGATAAGAGGAACCTAGTTTCATTTAGCAGTCCATGAATAAAACCTATACAGGCCCCACGTTACTGCACTTCAGCAACCACAACTTCAGTAATACGCTGACCAGGACGTATACATATATGTGTAGCCAATAATAATAAATCTTCACACTCAGCCAGCAATAAAAGACACGCTGAATACACTGTATAAGAGGGCTGATAAACACAGCAGATAATAGGCCTGGTAATGTCCTTTTTCTGAAGTGAACACGTCCAGATACGCAGAGATAACTCGTCCTACAGAGGAGTACCCGCAAGCAGATTTATATGGATAAACTCGGCCCAGAACAACAATATGACTTGGGGTCCCACCCACGAAATAAATCAGATGAACTCAACCCCTCTAGTTGATTATCTCGACCCCTCTTCAGCATAGAAGAACTCGACCAGCAATAAACTCCAGTCACAGTCACCAATGAAAGCCAGAGTAATTACATAACAGAGATAAGATATCAGTATTGGCCCGCGGAATTTGAAGGGTTATACGGCATTTTTAATGTATTTGACGTTTAAATTCTGAAACGCCCAAACCGTTTGGGCAACCTTTTGAATGAACGGCAGAAATTGTTGCAATTGTCTAACATATAGATCGTGTGGATTACAAGATGACAGGTAAGCAGAGAGGGAAGTTGATTTCAGAGGGAAACGCCTTACGGCGTAATTACAACATGATTTCTATTACAAAATTGGATTGTTTCTAACTAATTGACCAACAAGAAAATATATTTCCATCTATCTTTCAACAAGAGCAAGGCAAATCTGACTTTGCAGCTGAGATTTGGAAAACGACCACACAGTAAATCTGAGAAAATCGTGCTCAAATAACCCTGTGTTTCTCTCAATACAAGCCGAATTTGGGCAAACCATTCTTCACTAAAGTTAATTTGGTCCATTCTGGACAAAACCCATGTTCCGGATTTTCCAGATTCTTCTTCATTTGCCAAGAATCTCAACCGCAAAACTGTCACTTCTTATTCCAGCGAATTTCTAAGTTAATCAAATCTTCAATCTGGAAATTGTATTGGAGGCTAAAAATGGTGAATAATGTTACAACCAATTTGTTAAAACTATCATTGATAAAATCATGCATAATCATCAATTTATTAGAAATAAAGGAGAATAAATAATATTCATCCATAAGAGCATAAATCATTATAAAATGGATTTATATAATAAATTATAATAAATGACATGATAAAGAAGAGTAAAAATGGATAAATAAGTGTTTAAAAAGTGGTCGTATTTACGGCCCAACAGTTACTAGGGGTGAAACCCACTGGCTGTTAGATATTGGATAGATGAAATTTACATTTAATAATTTCTACAATTCTTCCTTAATAATTTATTTAGATTTGGGTTCATTCTTCGCTAAGGTTGTCTAATTGGTCTTACATTTTGTTCAATGTAGATATGATGTTTGCAAGTTTTAGGATCAATCCCCCTCATGTCAGTGTATTCCCATGCAAAAGCAGAAGAATGTTTCTGTAAAATTTCTGTCAATTATTTCTTTTGCATGTCTTCCAAATTTTCATTGACATTTAAAGTTTTTCCTGGAAATATTTCTATCGAGGAGTTCCCAAATTTCTCCATGGACAACAATGATACTTGGTTAGAGGAGAGATATTCATTTCAACTACGCTCATAATGTGAGGAAGATTCATTATTTTCTAGTAAATTCAGTAGTTTTTCTTCCTCTTTTACTTGTTCGGTGACAAAAATAGGTTGCATATCTTCTCCATCTTCTATACATTCTTCAGTTTATGTATCTATTGTTGTTCTTGTAGGGGGGTATAATGTAAATTTCTTTGTATAATTTCCATCTGACATAAACATATCACTTGAACTATATCTGATAAAAGTGTTTGTTGTAGCCAACCAAGGCCTTCCTAGAATTAATGGATGTCCTCCTAGATTGTTCTTGGGTGTTAATACCATGAAATCAACAAGATATTCCCAAGAATCTAAAGATGCAAAAACATCTTCTAACACACCATCTGGTTTAATAATAGATCTATCTGCTAATTGCAACAAGGTTGGTGTGTATTGAAGGTTAGGAAGCCTAAGTGTGTCAATAAATTGTTTACTCATTATGTTTATGATTGCTCCTAGGTCAATCAATGTGTTTGGTATTTCAGTTCCATTGATGTGAATTTTTACAATGGGGCTTCCCGAGTCTAAATATTTTTGAATTGTTTTCTGCCCCATCGTATTGTCTGCAATTTTTCTAACTAACTGAATTATTTTTATATATTTTCTTCTTCTCCCTGATCATTGTGTACTTAATTATTTTTGCAAAAATTGGTATTTCTTTTATGGCTTGCAATAGGAATCTTAATACAAACATTTCTCAATTCATCGATCATATTGTAATCCGACAAGATAATTTGTTTCTCTACTCCATCGTTTTTCAGCCTTCTGGGAAAGGTGGTTTGACTGATATTGAAGTTTGTTCTATTATAGGAGCATCTACTGGAATTTCTTCTGTTTGTTCAATTTCTTTTTGAGGGAGAGAAGTCTCCCCTTCTTCTGATTGATTCTTATGTTTTTGAAGATCAGATTTTGTTTTTTGAATGACAACAGCAGGATTTTTTGGTAATACTCTTCCAGACCTTAATTGGACATTGTTTAGGTCTATAGGGGTTATCACATAAGTTTGAGGATTCTAACCCTCCATGTTGTAGACTGGTTGCTATGGTATCTTATTATTAGGATTTGGAAGTGGTTGGGCGGGTAATTGATTTGATTTTTGTGGAAATGGGAAAGCTGAGGGTTTTGATTCTGTACTGGGACTTGTGGCAGTTGATTAGCTTGAGGAATTTGATTGGACGGGGTTAAAAATTGTTGTGGAAGGTAGAATGGCGAGTATTGTTGATATTGAGCATAGGCTCCATAAATATTTTCCATCCTTGATTCCAAGGTTGTGATTATGGCAGAGCCCAAGGCTGCCAGGCTGAATTCCAATTACTTTGTGAAGACTGGGAAAATTGTTGTGGTATAAATCCTTGTGATTGATTTGGTTGGGGGTTTTTCCATGGTCTTTTGGCTATAAAGTAGAGAGGGTCTAGTGGTTCTGAGATTCCTATTGGCATTATGACAGAGGTTTGGCGCTATGTCACAGGTGTTGTCCTTGATGGCAACTCACTCAGATGGAAGATCTTAGTTCAGGCTCTCAGAATGGAAGAAAAATACATATACGCAGGTTCATCTTAACCAGGTCGCGTATACATGCGGGTTTGATGATCAAAAGTTGTGTATGCATATACACGCACTTTCATGCACCAAAAAGTGTGTACATGTTGGAAAGCTTATTTTTGGGTCCGTGGTATTTGGACCTATAGTTTTGGACCTTGGTATTTTGTCCGAAGTATTGATCCCAAGTATTGGGTCCCTAGTATTGGTTCTCAATGGTTTTGGACCATGGTTTGAGGAAGGCCTAAGACTATAAAAGGGAAAGGAGATAATTTGACAAAGGAATTAAACTGAAGCATTGAATATCTTATGAAGAGCAAGATCTAGATTACTGATCATTGGGTTATGGTGCATAACTAGATCTGAATTAAGGAGGAACCTGAGCGCTAAAAGATGGATAAGTTCTAATGATGGGTCGAGATCTTAAGGCTTAAATAGTAGTATCATTGTGTGATTTTTGATCTGTTATAATTGGCACATGATTAGATCTATAAATCTGATAATCTGGGTATAACTGATGTCTGATTAAGTGAAAAGGGTAAAATATCTTTTATAGATCTGTACGCAGGTTCGGCACATCAGAGGTGCATATACACGCGAGTTCAGCAAGTGAAGATAGCGTATAGACTGGTTGGCCTTGATGCATCTGCGTATGTATGCAGGGTTCTGCATATTGAAGTAGTGTACATCTTATGAAATATGTTTTAGCTACTTCTGTTTATTGCTGCAGTGTTCTGGGTTCAAAATTGGTGTCTGGTTACTATTATTGTTTTTCTAGTTACAACATTCTGAAAAGTGATTAGTTGATTCAGAATTGGTTTGTACAAAGGAGATTGGTTGATGCAGATATACTTAATGTTTGATTGATGTTATTCAAGGATCCAATCTGAAAATTTATGAAACGTGGTCCCTGGAAGAAAAGAGAAGGTTGCAGCCTTTTGTAGGTTAGCACCTACGTACTAGTATCTCAGCTAGTACAAGATCTAAGGGGGTTGTAGCTCCCTTCCAAGAGAAGCTGGAGAACGAGAGAGGGTTGTAGCCTTCTTCAGGTAGCAGCTTGCGTACTGGTATAAGACTGCACCAATACAGAAACATTGTAAAAAGAAGTTTCTAATTAAAAGAAGATAGAGACGAATTGCAGCAGGTTCTTTTCACCCACATTGGGTTTCCACCTTACATCTTGGTGTCCATGTCTATTGCTTATGTGTGTTGATTTTTTCTTCTTTACTACTCCTGTTTACTGTTAATAATGTTCTAATGCACTCATTAAGAAGCAACTAGCTGAATTATGAGTTTACTGGATATATGTTTGTTGCATTACACACAGCTGCGTATACATGCGGTTTTCCTTAACTGAAGTAGCATATATGAATCTGAATATGGAAATGAAAAAGTTTTATTGATTTGATAATACTGATTCACCCCCCCTCTCAATATTATTTCCAACAATTGGTATCAGAGCAGGTCCTTCAGAAGAAGCCTGATCGCTTGAAGGAAGATCTATCATCATGAGCAACTACGAAAAAGAGGCATCGATTAGGCCACCAATTTTTGATGGGAGCAACTTCGTCTATTGGAAGGTAAGAATCACAGCCTATCTTCAATCTCTTGGTATAGAAGTTTGGGATATCGTGGAAATAGGATACACATTTCCATCAGCAACTCCTACAGATACGGCTGGTAAGAAGCAGTATGAAACAAATGCAAAGGCTGTCAATACTCTATTAGGGAGTCTATCTCAATCAGAATTCGTCAAGGTTACGCAGCTCAAAACCGCAAAAGAAATATGGGACAAGATCGTTCTGAGCTATGAAGGAGATGATTAGGTAAAGCGAGAAAAACTACAAACTCTCAGAATTCAATATGAAAATATCAGAATGCACAATGATGAAAGTGTGGCTAACTATTTCCTACGTATAGATGAGATTGTAAATTGTATGAAAAACTTGGGTGAAGAAATAAAAGAAGTTATTTTGGTTGAAAAGGTTCTAAGATCTTTGTCTTCTAAGTTTGAATCAAAAGTTTCTACCATAGAAGAAAAACAGAATCTACAGAGCATTACCATGTCACAGTTGCACGGAATCCTAACTGCTTACGAAATGAGAAAAGGGGGACCATCAGACAAGAGAGAAGCCGCATTCAAAGCCTTAGGAAAAGGAGATTACAATGACTCAGGACATATGTCAAAAGAAGAGGAAGAATCAAACTTTGTCAAGAACCTTCAACGGGGTTCGAGAAGATTTAGAGGTAAGCTACCTTTCAAATTTTTTGCTTGTGGAAGAGTCGGTCACTATGCTGCCAAGTGTCCTCATAAAGATAAGCTTAACAAAGGTAAGGAACCTATTAGATGGAACAAAAAATAGAATATAAGTAAGAAGAGCTATTATACACATGAAGACAGTGATGGATTTTCAAATAGTGGTGAAGATGAACAATCCAATGATTATAGACTTTTGATGGCCTTTGAAGATAATGATTTCTTGGATGTTGTAGATGAAGAAGGTATTTATGAAGAAATTTCTAAACTTAAAATTTGTTTGGAAGAAAAGAATATGATTATAGATACTCTGACATCCCAACTTGCTGAAAGAGAAAAACACAATGAAAAGTTAGAATGTGAAATTGTGGGACTTAGAAAAGATATTGAGAAATCAAAAGCTCTTAATCTAAGATTTGCTAAAGGATCTAAAACTTTAGATGAGATTATCAAAGTGTAGCATTCCCCTCTAATCAAGACAAGTCTTGAATATACTGAAGAAGCATCTCAAGCACAAAATCCATCCAAAAGTTATCTTGATGCAGCAAGGAGAAGTAAACAGGTTGACAATCGACAGCAAAAGCATAATGCAGATCACCAGGCAAATCAGGGACAATTTACTTCAAGAATGAACAAAGATCATCAAGTAAATCAGGGGCAATCTACTTCAAGGATGAACAAAAGCTACAAACCACAGGTAAATCATTCTCAATTTGCCTCAAGAATGGATTTCAATGGAAACTACAACCATTTGGTCGATAGGTTTGATAATCGCAGGAATTTCTTCAATGGCTAATGTTTCTTTTGTCATAATTTTGGTCAAAAAGTTGCTCAATGTGTTGCCTACAAGACTATCATGACTAGAGAAGCTCAAAAACAAAGGAGTATGACTGGGATCATGAAAAGGACCTACAATAACTTTTCTGCTCTTGAAAATGAAATAGAATGTTCTATTTGTAACAACTTCGGTCATAAAGATTCTGAAAGCAGGAGTAGGTTTAGGTAAACAACTCAGAAGGAGCAAGCTTCATCAAGTCCCAAAACATGGAGAAAGAAAGAACCGCAACCAGAAAGATGTGGTATAGCCTTACATGCGGAAGGGCAAGAAAATCAGTGGTACATCGATAGTGGATGCTCGAAACATATGACAGGTGATAAAGAAAAACTTCAGTCATATAGTGCCTTAGAAAAGGAAAGGAAGGTCTCATTTGGAAATGACACCCATGCACTCATAAAAGGTAAAGGTTCTATTATTTTGGAAAAAAAGGTCAAAGCGGGAAATTTTATGTATGTTGATGGCTTAAAGAATAATTTATTGAGTGTTAGCCAAATGTGTGATCAAGGAAATGAGGTAATATTTTGATCAAATGGATGTATTGTTCGTGAGATTGATACAGGAGAAACAGTGATCAAAGGCATAAGAACTCCAAATAATTTATACATACTCAAATGAGGACAACAACAATGCTATCTAAGCAAGAATGATGAACACTGGCTATGGCACAGAAGATTGGGGCATCTAAGCTTCTCTCAGATAAGGAAAGCATGCAAATATCAAGCAGTTCATGATCTCCCTGACATCAGAATTCCAGACAATACAATATGCAAATCATGTCAGTTTGGTAAGCAAACTAGAACTAATTTCCCTGAGAAGGAAGGATCAGCTAGCAAGCCACTTGAACTTGTCCATACTGATGTATGTGGTCCATCTAGGAAAAGGCCACCTTGAGGAGAAGAATACTTTATATTGTTCATTGACGACTTTTCTAGGATGTGTTGGATAGGACTTATGAAGCATAAAGGTGAATCTTTTGAAAAGTTTAAAGCATTCAAAGCCTTGGTTGAAAATGAATCAAATCGCAGAATCAAATGCCTCAGGTCTGATCGAGGAGGGGAATTTACCTTGGATGAATTTTTCGATTTTTGTGAGGAACATGGAATAAGAAGGGAATTCTCTATTTCAAGGACTCCTCAGCAAAATGGAATAGTGGAAAGGATGAACAGAACGGTTCAACAAATGGCTCATGCTATGATTGATGAGTCTGGAACTCCCGCAACCTTCTGGGGTGAAGCTGCATTTGCTATAGTTGCTATTCTCAATAAGACAAACGTTTGGGTAAACAGCGCTCAAACTTCTCATGAACTCTAGTATGGTAAGACTCCCACGGTAAAATACTTCAAAAATTTTAGAAGAAAATGTTACATCAAAAATACTGATGAAAACCTTGGCAAGTTTGAACCTAGAGCAGATGAAGGCATTCTCCTTGGATACTCTCCCCATAGTAAAGGATATAAGTGTTACAATAAAAGACTTGGAAAAATTGTTGAAAGTATTGATGTAGTGGTTGATGAAGAAGGAAACATTCCTAGGCAAGTAAAATCCTAAGATTTTGAAGATGATGAGGACTATCCTTCAACATCAAATCAGACTTATGATGAAGAAGAAACCCATGAGGCACCAGAAGAACAGATAAGGATAGAAGAAAAGACTCCATCCAGGTAAGTTCAGAAGAATCATCTAGAAACTCAAATTTTGGGGCAAAAAGAGGCATGTGTACAAACAAGAAGAACTATTTCAGAAGCTTCAAGCTATCTAGCAATGGCTCTCCTCCAATGAACCACAAAATGTAAGAGAAGCATGCAAAGATGAATGTTGGGTCAAGGCCATGAATGAAGAACTTGAGCAGATTGAAAAGAATAACACTTGGGAGTTGGTTCCTAGACCAAATGATAAGAATGTCATAGGGACAAAATGGATATTCAAAAACAAGCTGAATGAAAATGGAGATGTGATTAGAAACAAGGCCAGCCTTGTTTGTAAAGGGTATGCTCAACAAGAAGGTATAGACTTTGAAGAAAATTTTGCACCAGTTGCTAGACTTGAGGCCATAAGAATGTTCCTTGCTCTTTCTAGCTTTTAGAAGTTCAAAATATTTCAAATGGACATAAAATCTGCCTTTCTGATTGGAGACTTGGATGAAGAAGTGTATATTGAGCAACCAGATGGGTTTATCCTTCGAAATGATCCAAAACTTGTATGCAAACTCAAAAAGGCTCTCTATGGCCTTAAACAGGCTCCAAGGGCTTGGTATTATCGATTGAATAAGTACCTCCATCAACAAGGTTTTACAAAAGGATCAATAGATAGCAATCTATATATAAAAATTGACAATTATAAGTTGCTAATACTTGTTGTGTATGTTGATGATATCATCTTTGGTAGTAATGAAGAAGACATGAATCAAAACTTTGCCTTGGTGATGCAAAAAGAATTTGAAATGTCCCTGCTTGGTGAGCTCACATATTTTCTTGGTTTACAAGTCCAACAAAACAAAGACGACATTTTTCTACCACAAACCAAGTATCTCAAGCAGATCTTGAAGAAATATGGGATGGAGGATTCGAAACCAGTATGTACCCCTATGGTAACAAGATGCAGCCTCAGCGCAAATGATGAATCAGTAGCAATACATCAACCAACCTATAGATCCATGATTGGTAGTCTGCTTTATCAAACAGGTACCCGGCCAGACATTATGCATGCAGTGGAAATAGTTGGAAGGATTCAGGAAAATCCAAAGGAAACTCATCTTCAGGCAGTTAAGAGAATTTTCAAGTATCTTCAAGGAACTCAAAACTATGGCTTATGGTATCCTAGAGATACAGATCTCACACTTCATGCATATACAGATGCAGATTGGGCAGGAAGCATGGATGACAGAAAAAACACTAGTGGTGGTGCATTCTTTATGGGTTCCAGATTAGTATCTTGGTTCAACAAGAAACAAAGCTCAATTGCATTATTCTACAACTGAAGCAGAATATGTAGCTGCTGCATCTTGTTGCACACAAATTTCTTTGGATGATGCAAACATTACAAGACATTCAAATTACTTGTACTCCACCTATCTCCATTTTTTGTGATAATACCAAGTGCAATCAACATTTCAAAAAATCCAGTCATGCATTCAAAGACCAAGCACATACCTATCAAATATCATTTTCTCCGAGAACAAGTGCTTGAACAAAAGGTCAAATTGGAGTATGTTCCCTCCAAGGAACAAGTTGTTGATATACTCACCAAACTACTGCCCAGGGAGACATTTGAATACCTCAGACAGAAGTTGGGAGTAGTTGATGCATCATCTTGCTGTTGAAACTTGTCTGTTTCAGAGAAAAGTGGTTGTACGCGAGTTTAATGAGGAGAATCTGCGTACATACGCCGGTTTGTGTGGATCAGTCGTGTATATGTTGGTTTGAACACAAACAGTGGGCCAGGCTCAGGATGAAAAGAGTCTGATATGGATCTGACAGAGACCATCTGGCATAGGTTTAGGGGGAGCATATATTCTTCTAATAATGCATTGTTGGAATTATCTTAGAAGATCTTGGTTCAATTTCACAATGTTTTGATTTCAAGTGCAATAGGTGCAGAGGGAGAACATGGTTGTTGGTCTGAATGATGATTGACAAATGCTACTGATGATAGTTGTTGATAACTATCATAATCTTGCTGTAAGTATTTTGTCTCTATGTCATGTATTTATTTTCTTATCAAGGTCATGTAACGGCCTATCTTGGTTTCCCCACTATGCCTGGGATGGATGATGTAATGTTCTTGTTTGATCATATGTAAATTCTTTGTGTATCCCCACTTGGTTGGGTGGATGAGTCAATATTGGGAGATGGATGTATGTATGAGTCTCTAGTGATAGGAAGGTCATTTATGATGTATAAAATCATGTCTCTTCTTGTAGAACATCTTCTTGTAGACCTTGCCTATAGTCAGGGGGAGCTTGGACAACACAGCAGAGCAGATAATTCAGCATGTACTCAGTAGGAGTATAACCCTTTACCCTTGATGACAAAGGGGGAGAATGACTTTGAGTGACTTGGGGTTGCCATCAAGTCCAAAGGGGGAGATTGTTGGCATTATGACAGAGGTTTGGCACTATGTCACAGGGGTTTTCCTTGATGGCAACTCACTCAGATGGAAGATCTTAGTTCAGGCTCTCAGAATGGACGAAAAATACATATACGCAGGTTCATCTTAACCAGGTCGTGTATACACGCGGGTTTGATGATCAAAAGTTTCGTATGCGCATACACGCACTTTCATGCACCAAAAAGTGTGTACATGTTGGAAAGCTTATTTTTGGGTCCGTGGTATTTGGACCTATGGTTTTGGACCTTGGTATTTCGTCCGAAGTATTTATCCCAGGTATTGGGTCCCTAGTATTGGTTCTCAATAGTTTTGGACCATGGTTTGAGGAAGGCCTAAGACTATAAAAGGGGAAGGAGATCATTTGACAAAGGAATTAAACTGAAGCATTGAATATCTTATGAAGAGCAAGATCTAGATTACTGATCATTGGGTTATGGTGCATAACTAGATCTGAATTAAGGAGGAACCTGAGTGCTAAAAGATGGATAAGTTCTAATGATGGGTCGAGATCTTAAGGCTTAAATAGTAGTATCATTGTGTGATTTTTGATCTGTTATAATTGGCGCATGATTAGATCTATAAATCTGATAATCTGGGTATAACTGATATCTGATTAAGTGAAAAGGGTAAAATATCTTTTATAGATCTGTACGCAGGTTCGGCACATCAGAGGTGCGTATACACGCGAGTTCAGCAAGTGAAGATAGCGTATACGCTGGTTGGCCTTGATACATCTGCGTATGTACGTAAGGTTCTGCATATTGAAGTAGCGTACATCTCATGAAATATGTTTTAGCTACTTCTATTTATTGTTGCAGTGTTCTGGGTTCAGAATTGGTGTCTGGTTACTGTTATTATTTTTCTGGTTACAGCATTCTGAGAAGTGATTGGTTGATTCAGAATTGGTTTGTACAAAGGAGATTGGTTGATGCAAATATAATTAATGTTTGATTGATGTTATTCATGAATCCATTCTGAAAATTTATGAAACGTGGTCCCTGGAAGAAAAGAGAAGGTTGTAGCCTTCTGTAGGTTAGCACCTACGTACTAGTATCTCACCTAATACAAGAGCTAAGGGGGTTGTAGCTCCCTTCCAGGAGAAGCTGGAGGATGATAGAGGGTTGTAGCCTTCTGCAGGTAGCAGCCTGCGTACTGGTATAAGACTACACCAATACAGAAACATTGTAAAAAGAAGTTTCTAATTAAAAGAAGATAGAGACGAATTGCAGCAGGTGGTTTTCACCCACATTGGGTTTCCACCTTACATCTTGGTGTCCATGTGTATTGCTTATGTGTGTTGATTTTTTCTGCTTTACTACTCCTGTTTACTGTTAATAATGTTCTGATGCACTCATTAAGAAGCAACTAACTGAATTATGAGTTTACTGGATATACGCTTGTTGCATTACACACAGCTGCGTATACACGTAGTTTTCCTTAACTGAAGTAGCTTATATGAATCTGAATATGGAAATGAAGAAGTTTTATTGATTTGATAATATTGATTCACTCCCCCTCTCATTATCATTTCCAACAATTCCTTCCTAATTGAATACAACCTTAAGGCCTAGTAAGGATGGACATTCCTTTGTATCATGGTTATTTTCACATATGACACAGGTTTCTATGGATTTTGAGTGTAAGGGACACTCTCTCAGAGCATGTTTCTTCCGACATTTAGGACAAAAGATGGATAATGTAGCATTTTCATAATTTTGCTTGTTTTGTATTTTAAGAGTGTCTATTTGTTCACTTAGGCTCCCTAAAATATTTGTTTTAAAAGTGTCAAGTAGATTTCCTATTTCTTCCCTACTAAATATCCCAGTTGCAAACTTGTTTATTCTTGATAATAGAGGGTCCCTAGGACTCTTTCCAACTCTTGATTTGCCCCTTGAGATATGTACACATAAATCACAAATATCTGCAAATGATAGTTGGGAAATATCTCCTTTCCCAGTTAGGTTAAGGAGGTCGATCCATTCATCTTTAACGGCTCTGAGTAAAAGAACTTTTAAGGTTTCTTCATCCAAATTATCCATTTTTTCTCTTTTAACATTATAAACAAATCTTTCTACCAAATCTTAAAGATTCTCATCTTCTTTTTGTGTCATTTTGAAGACTTCATCTTTAAGGTTACTAGGCATACAATAATCTCTATACTTGCCTAAGAAAGCCCCTTTCATCTATGCCCATGTTGTTATGGAATGCACTCCTAGACTGATGAACCATTTTAATGCTGAGTCTTTTAATGTGGTGGGGAACAATTTCAACTTTTGAGCATCATGCAAATAGCCATATGATCTGCATAATACTTCAAATTCCAAGAGAAATGTCTCTGAATCTTCGTTTCTTTTACCATGGAAATCAGGAAGAATACAGGGTGATATATTTTTCATTGTGAGGGTTGTATCTTCATCAAGAATAGGGAATCCTGAAGGATCTTGATTTCCTCTGCCTCTACCCCTCCTCTACCTCTACCTCTTCCTCTACCTCCAATCCTATCTTCTTCATCATGGACAATGTGTACTTCTCCTTCTTCTTCATCCATGATATTTTCTTCAAAGCTAAGATAATGTTCTTCTAATATTTCTGGTTCCTCTATCAATGGTTGTTCAAAATAAGTTTCCAATTCCTCCTCTTCACTAGGAATTTGTAATTCTTCTCCCATAATTTGTTCACCAGTGGGGAACAGAAATATTACTCCTGTGGTTGGGGATGTAGGATTTTCTTTAGTTACAGCTTCAGTAGAAGAAGTAGGTGAAGTCCTGGATTGAATTTCTGATCTTGAGACTTCGGGAAGTCTTTTTCAACCTCTAAATGGAATTGGGGTTTGAGTAGGTGGTGCAGAATCTCGAAATCATGGTGGAGTGAGTGGATTTGTGGGAATTAAACTTCTTCCTCATCCTACAAATCTACCCCTAGAGTCTCTATCCCTACGCATCTCATGTTTTAAATTAATAATGGTTTTTTTTTTTTTTCATTTTTACTTCTAATTGTACTTCCCCGGCAGCAACGCCAAAATGTTTGGTCAATTCAATGTCCTTGAATTGCCAATCATAAATTGTCAACCAAGGTGCATAGACTGATGAAGTACAGGTGCACAATATGTGCTTAGAAGTTATTTATTAGGTCGTTATGTATTTATTAGGATCTAAACTCAAGATGGGGTGATGTTTGTCAATTGTATTAGTGTTGTAATTCTTAGGGATGTTGATTAAGCTTCCTAGGAATTAATCTTTATCCAATTAGTTCGTAGATGATGTAAGGGTGATTTTACTTATGTTATATTGTTGGGATTTTTTATTTTAAATCTCTTTGATGCATCTCCTAATTCTCTAAGTACAAAAAGGAGCCTACTCTATCAACTAGGAAGGAATACTGTTGAACTCAATTGTTTTAGGAGAGATCTTCTTGCTTATTCAATTTCTGCTCAAACAAAGTAATCCAAGCAACATATATAGATTGAACACACTTCAATTATGCTAGATAATAAGAAAAGGAAATAATTGTGCATTACCATGTATTAAGAAAATTAGATAACAGTCTAAGCTAGGTATAAAGCAAATTAAAGTTCTTATGCAAATAACAGTTTGAGATCATTATACAGCATTATCACACAAAGCAGAGCAATTGAATAATTAAAGGAAATCAGATTGCATTTGATTAAAACCTGCCACTGTTTGTAGGGGCCCTCCACATAACAGTTCAGAGCTTCAAATCAATACAATGCTTTCACACAAAAACCAGTTTCATTCACACGCAATTCACAAACTGTTGATATACATATCATTCGGCGCACACCCAAATAACGATGCGGCCATTAGCTTTATAAAAGGATTCTTGGCATAACTGTATGAATATTTTAAGCCTAATATCTCTTAATCCTATCCAAACTTATATCATTAAACCATTGTTTTGCTATTCCGAAAGCAAAACAATAAGGTTTCAGATGATCTCAGGTTCTATTATGTGTTAATCCGGCGGTTGACTTTGAGTTTGACCGCGATCTCCTGTGCTTCTTTTGGAAAATAGTTTCGAGTGTATAGGAAGGTATCCATGAGGCAGTCATCTTCTATCTGTCCGCACCTTTCGTTGTTGACCTGGAGCTTTGGAACCTCGTGAACAATGAAGATATCTACAGAATCCTGGACGAGCTGTGGAAACATACTGATTCGGTAGCCAATTGTAACTTTAAATAAAACAATAGGGTATACAGTTGAATATGAACAAGAAAACATAATAATGCATACCTTCATCAAAACCTGGTAAATATGGCTTTATTTAAGTGGTAAATATATATTAAAAAGAGGGGATCTTTAGGCAAAAAGGATGTCGTGGTAGGACAATCTTTAGACTCTACAGAAAGTAACAACATGCATTCAATAAGATGCATACCAAAGCCAGTGAAATGGTTCATTTCTATTAATATGTATAAACATAAACGTACACCAAAAATAATGAAAGAATACTCTTACAATCATTCATGACATATGCATGAAAGTGCATCGTCTCCAAGAGCTTCAAATTATTAATTGAAAGTCCCAATATACACCATTACAATGATACAACACTAGCTCCAATTGTGGAACGTTAAGTCACCACTTGCTCCTCCAAAGAATTATCCTCTCTCCTATTCCAAGCTAGAGAAGCCAAGATGAAAAATATTTTTTCTTGAGGCATGAGGGTTTATTTATAAGAAATGAGGTGACCTTTCACCTCCCTCATACCTCTTGAACTCCCTCATGACTCTTGAGATTCCATGTGATTTTTCGAACTTCTATGTGACCTTTGAACTTATACATGACTCTAAGAATTTCTAGTGAATTTTCAAATTCCATGTTGGGCTTCCAAAACTTTTACATTTTTCTTATTTTTCAAACGTGCAATATCACATTCCATAAATTGTGGCAAAATATATTGACAACATATGACTATTGTGGTGACACTTTGAGAATCCATGACTTGGTGAGTATGCCATAAGACTTCATTGTAATGAGTCAATGCCAAGTTCTTCTCTCTATTGCCATGTCTTCAACTTCTTCACAATAGGTCTTGCTTGTACTTCATCTTTACCCTCAAAAGGGTTTGGAGAAGTGTTGGAACCTTCTAAGTCAACATGAGTTGCCATCTCTTTGTCTTGGTCCAAGATTCCTTTACTCCTACATGATAGCATCTTTTTGTCTTGTCTCCACGAGTGTCCTTCTTGTAACCCCTTATTACTAACCTCCTTAAGAATCATCTTGCCATGATAGGATGACATCACCTACAAATGAATTCCATCCATGACAAGACAACATTAGTCCCATAATCACCTATTCTATCTGTGTTTGTTCATGTAACATGTTGACTATGATGAGACATTATATAAGGACTCCTTAAGAATTACGAAATTGAGCACTGCAGGGACCAAGGGATGACCATTCTATCCACTATAACTATGCAATGCACAATAAAGGAAGGTGAGTCAAGGTTCTGTAGAGTGGGAAAGTTTAGTTAGAAAGAGTGGCAAGACTAGGCACTGTAACTATGAAATGTGTAGTGATTGAGAAGAAGACTCTTAGGATTTCGCAATTGCGCATTTCAGTGACCTAGATATAGACCTAATATCCACTAGAACAGTCCAATGTGTAGTTGAGGAAAGGCATGACAAGGCATTGCGCAATTGAGTAAGCGAAGGAGACAAGGGAGGCAAGGTTGTGCATTGTGACTGTGCAATGCATAGTAATTGAAGAGGAGACTTAGGAGAATGCATAGTTGGGCATTGAAAGAGTATTGAGATGAACCTGCTAACCATTATAGCTATTCAATTCTCAATACAAGGAAGGAGGGATCATGGACTGCACAGTGGGAAAGACTAAGAAACAAAATTGACGATTTGTATTATAAGGTTGTTCAATGCGCAGTTGGAGGAAGTTGTATTCAATATGGGTACAATGCATAGGTCCAAGAAGTAAGGATAGTGCACTCCTCACTTTGATTAAAAATATTGAGTGTGCTCATGAGATGCATAAGATGTGAGGAAAGCGATGAACCCCAAAATTGACTAAGTGTGAGATCAATGAGACAAGAGAGTAAGTGCATATAATAGGTCCCAAACATGATCACACACACATATACACCCAAGCACATGAAAAAAATACACACGGTACCCAAAACCAACAAGCATACAGTAAAATGACACTTATCTCCAAGTGTGACACTTAAGATGTACCTTTACAACACAACTGTTGCAATGCAACCAAAAGGTGCTCTACACCATAAGAACGTGTCAAGCACATGTCCTAATGATAAATAACATCAACTAGTGCAAGAGAGTGTGATGGATATGCCTCTAGGAGGTTCCCTTAATATGTGTGAACACAAGTGAAAGAAACACGTGCAAGAGTGAAAATGACACTTGCAGATACAAAGAATCAACAAGTGACACATGCAAGAATGAAAGTAGAAAAAAGTAACACTCGTAAAATATATAGCAAACAAAAATGATGAATGTAATAGAAAAAGAAAGAAAAAGCCACAATTGAGTAACTCACCCAAATTATGGGGCATTTGCATCCATGGGTGAGAGAATACTCCTTACACTCCAAAAGTGAATAGTACTCATAAACAAATATGATTGTGAAAATGAGCTCTGGAATGGACCTTTTCATAGGGAGAGAAGACGTGCACTTAGATTTAATATTGGTGAGAATTCTTAGTGCATGTCTGGTAACTAGGAGCCAAAAGTGAATAAGTAAACTCTCACTATCGACAAAGAGTATACAATCACTATTTTCATAGGAAACCCTCACATTGTCTCTATCCATAAGGACTACGTAGTCTTTGTCTATAGGAGTTTCGAAAGCATTGGCATCAAGGACTGCGTATGCCCTATCCTCAAGGATTGTGCAAGCACTATAATCAAGGATTGCACAGTCACTAGTTATAGAGACTACAGAGTCACTTTCATTAGGCATTGGATAACTACTATCATCAAGGACTATGCAATGCTTGACTCGAAGGATACACATTGACTGCTAGGATTTCTTAGAATAAGTTTTCTATGCAGGCATGACAAGATAGGCATGTAAAATCAAGTCGCTTCGACATAGAATTCTCAAAAGAAGACTTGAAAACTTAAGAAAAATGACTAATCATGAAATTAATGGCTTGAAATGAAGGATGGCATGACCATAAGGAGGCTCCAAAATTTGGTTGTGGAAATTTTTTTGGTGGGTGCTTGTCACAGTGACAACACTTGGTGATACACTGGAAGAAATCCAACTTCTTTGTTTAGGTATAACATTAAATATAAGGTCTAGCCTTATGGAAGTATTGTCTCATTTGGTTGATCACTCCATTTTCTTTACTTATCCTAGTTATAAATGTAGTCTCTTCTATTCCTCTCGTTCTCTTAACACATTCCACAAGACTAGTCAAACTTCAATGGTTTCTATTAGGGAGTAGGAGGATGTAAATATGTGAGTTTAAGATGTCATAGTTTTAATGTCATCTCTGGTGTTACTTTGCTACTAGCAGACCTACTTAGTACCCCAACAAAGTCACTTCAAGGAATCATAAGCATTGCTTCACTGCCAGTGATCCTATTCAGTACCCCAATGAAGTTGCTTGCTTCACCTCTCTGCAAAGGAAGCCTTTCTCTTCTTTCAGCCTTTATTTATTTTGTTACTTTATGCTCATTAACATTTCATAGGAACAGAAGAGGGATCCTGACTTATCTAACTATCAAGAGAGGTTGTTCCTTATTTTGTAGATACTCTTAGGTATACACCTCTAAAATTAACATGCTCGCTTAAGTTTTTTCCTTCTTTCCCTTCTCTACTCGACTTAGCTAACACATTAAAACCAATCAATATAAAGGGTTGATTCAAGGAATGCATATCCTATGAGAAGTAAGGGCATCATATATTTGATTGAGCTTTCATTTAGGATGAAATATATTTTTTGTACATGCAACATTGACCCTAAAATATATTTAGGCCGAAACAAGGAAGTAGACCAAAGATAAGTCAAGTGTTGCTAGTTGTCACAATTTCCCTTTCAACTTTGCCACATTACCATAGAGCCAAATAAATCATCTTCCATAAATGGTTTTTAAACAAAAAAGAGGTAAAGACACGAAGAAAACATGATGTGACGTAAAAATAAAAAGAACATGTAAACTAGAAAAGGGGATATTGAGAACAAAACTCAAATGAAAAAAGGGATGAGGGAAAGTGTTATAATGCAATGCAAAAGTAACTATAATGTGAATAAGTGAAATAATTGAACTAAACTTAAATTCTAATCTATCTAAACTAAAAATTCAAGGTTATGTGAAGTCAAATTTCTAATGTAGCCATTCAAGTTGTTCCTGGCCTACAGGCAGAAAGATACGAGCAATTAGAACCATGATGAAACAATGTGTAGAAATAAAAAGATTTACCTAAATAGCCTACACAAAAATTTGAAGGTCTTTCCTATTGGCAGAAAAGTGTGTCATGCATGCTTATTTTAACCATCCTACAATTGTACATTCATTGTTGTTTTCATTCTTGGAAAACATCAAGTAAGATCAAAACTTATTATTAAAGACAAAGCTTGCCAAGTAAGATTTCTCTAGCCAATCATAGATTCGATCATGATATCTGGGATAACAAATTTGAAAACCTTGAAATTATTGGAAGGATGAGCTTTCAATCAATGCAACCAAGTCATGGGGAGAATCTTCTTAAGAAATATAACCTAATCTCATTTTGAAACCTTATCAAGATAGTGAAATCTTCTCATAGCCATAAACAAAAGATGAAGTGCATCAACTATCTAACAAGTATCTGAATAGTAAAATGATGAATCGAAAGAACCATCATCAGATATACTTGTGGGAAAATGATTAATTGTGTGATAGATGTTAGAAACAGTGTTATAATCAGATTGGTGGATTGGCATATAAAATTCTCAATTATCCATTGGTTCCATTTGTATTTGATTACATACTAGATGAGTAACATGAAATCTTTAGGGATTAAAAATGATTGTCGGCATCATAAATTCGGGAAACCAATTAGTATACATGGCTGAAAAAAGATTAGAAGCATATGTTAGATCAAATCACATGAGTTGTTTGATCCACCTAATGATTCAAACATTGCATGATACTCAAAATCATTGATTGTGCTATAAAAATGAGTAAATTCATAACATACAACAGAGATATAAGCAACAAATTATTCATGGAAGAATTTGACAGGAAGGAATCTTTCAGTTGGTGATGATCTTTATCCATATAATTACAATGATAGGATTCAAGGTTGTGTACATCTAATAAATATATGCATTCCACCCTCTTGTACTATGAAACAACCCCCCCATTTATATATAGCAATAACTAAGGTAGACATATAAATGGTGACCCTTTTTAAATTTTTATTCTTAGAAAAATAAAACCTAACTCTAAGAAATTGCCTTAAAAAACTCTTAAAACAACCCAAATATAGGATCCCCATCGCAAATCGCAATTCTTGTTTTTCCGTGTGATGATCATGAAACACCTTTAAAAAATTACAATGAGCGATCAAACCTCCCACTGTGATATCCTGATCAAACAACTTACGAACTCGCAATCATATTTCGCAGAAATTTCAAGTAATTAAGCCTTCCCACTATGAACTTCATTAACGATTTGCAAAACGTGATATTGTAATACTTGCAATCGCATTTCACCTTATAAGCAGGAAACACTACATTACATCATTTTAAAGATTGTGATGTGCAAATAGAGCAGTAAGCATGTGAAATAATTATGTTTTAAAATAACAATGAATGGTTTGACAGGGTAATAAATGTTTAGTAGCCTAAGGAGAGGTAATTATTTTCCAAGTTATGGGTAGTTAACGCTGAATATCTCATCTAAACCTTTCCCACGATTCAAAGTCATTTCAGAATAATTTTTAGTCTTAATTGCCTGATACCGTCTATGCTGATATATCTCGTCCATTTCAGGCAAGCTACAAAAGACATGTCATTGAGGAAGGTGATGCAAAAATAGAAAAAACAAAGCATTGCAAAGTTTGAGTTTACATAAATGGATCCTATATTCTCTCATACAGTCTGCAGCACTAACAAGGGAGAAAAAGCTTGGGAGGTCATATACAACAACCTCGAGGATGAGCGTCCCAAGGTTATTGTCACAAAAGCAATAGCTGATTCAATAAAACCTTCAGGACTCTAATTTAAGTATGTCGCCTATTCTTTCCTTCATAAGATAGGAGCAAGAGCTAAAATCCTACCATACACTAATATGATCAGGTGGGTGGTGGAAAACCTTACAATTGAAGATAGGCAATTCATGAATTCGAGAATGGAACTCATGGGGTCATTCAGAGCAGAGGACCTGAAGAAAATGTACCATATACCTGACCCTCAAGATATATATGATAAGACATACGTGGCCAACTTCACAAAGAAGAAACAAGAACCCCTCAAGGTGATTCAGGGCTGGAGGGTATTGGAGAAAAAATTCAAATTCAAGAAATCGAATATGCATGCTATAGCCTCTTTGGAAAACCCCTACAACTATGTAGCTACCATGTTATGTAGACTATATGGGTTACCCAATAATACTAAGTTTTCCATAGAATGGATTCCTCTGATTGATGCCTGTGTTAATTCCCACATTATGAATTGGGCCACCATCCTATCTGATAACCTAGCCACCATCATCACTGAATATCGACAGAAGGGATCCTCCTCTCCAGAGAACCTTCCTCCATTTTTTTTGAGTGCCTACATTATGGACACCATCTATTTTTGCACTAAATTTCCAATCACGAGTTGGAAATGGACCTTCCAAGACCCCTACCCTATCCATCTCAATCATAAGAAAATGTGGGAATCCCACTATATACCCCACTTCTATAAAATATGTCATGTTGTTATTTTTCCTCTGCATCAATTAATTTTCAATAAGAAAGCCCCTAGGTTTTCCGAAGAAGCCACTACAGACCTTTTGGCTGTTGGAAAATATTTTTTTGAAGAATGGTTCACCTACATTAGGGTTTTTGGTAGCACAGCAGACCCACATGTCCTCCCTTTGTGTATTTCTGATAAATTGTTGGCAAGGGAAATTGCCCGCCAGACCATGGGAAAAGGCCTAACCAAAGTTCTCAAAGAAAGCAAGAAGTTATTATGGCCATATTTTCCTATCAAGTGTGGTTCTTTTTCTTTAGCAAATTTTAATCATGTGATAAAGGAGTCAGTAAGCCTAGAAGGCCTCAGGCTTCATACTTTTTCGAAATGTCAATTTGATCCAAACAAGATAGCATATAACATCACTATTGCACTAAACATCAAACCATATAACCATGAGGCTAACGATTTTGAAGACCTGTTACAGTCAGCTAAATCATCCAAACAGTCATTCAAATGGGCAAGGGAAAATCTGAGTCCTGAAGATTTTGAAAACTTTCAAGAGTTCAGAAACAAAAGGCTTGAAATAATCCCGATGCACTTACTAAAAATTGAGGACAAGTCTACACCCAATATGACTGTCAACAGCAAAGGACCTAGTTCTTGCATAGAATCTCAGGTACATATTGAGAAAACACTAGATACAGGGAAGGCCCAAGACACCGATAATACAACAGAATCCAGTAGGAAGTTAGCTGAGAAACAGGTTATCAGCACCCCACCTACAGAGATCAGTTCAAAGGTCAAAAGCAATAGTTTGGAGCAGGAGTGGGATCAGTTTAATAAGAAACTGCAAGACACTCCAAAAATGACAGATACCCAAGAAACAATGGAGTGTCAAACTTCTCTATGTAATTAGGAAAATACAGAGTCCAAGCCAATGGATGAGCAAGTGACAACGTCTCAGTAGACTGAGATTATCCCTGCTCTGCCCACATCCGATATTGTCTTGAAAGTGAATGAAATCCCTCCTCTATATGTGTTCTATAGCCCGTTGCATAAGGCTATAGTAAGAAGGCAGAGGAAAAGGAGAAGGGTAGAAACACCCAAGCTCCCACTTGGAAATGAGTCAATGGACATAGTTTGGAGGGACATTCCTTCCAACCCAGTTGAGAACTTGACTAGATTGTCACAGTTTACGAGAGCATATGCAATGGCCACCATGGACAAAGCCACCTAAGTGTCTATTTTGTTGAGAGAAAAGGAGGAGAAGATTTCACAGCTCAAGCAGCAGCTTGAAATAGAGAGGGCGCGTGTGAATAGGCAAGTTGCTGACCAACTCACCCAATTGCAACAGAGCATGGAGGTCCTGAAGATAAGCCATGAAGCCGATATATCGGCCAAAAATATGCAACTCCAAGAATTACAACAAGCCATGGAAAGATATAAGGATACTTCTACTGTCGAAGAGTTTATTAAAGAGGCATTGGAATTGAATTCCCTCCTAATGAAACAACAAGAACAATTTTACCAAAAGATGTCACACGTCACTCCTTATCTGATCACTAGTGACCAACTAACAGATAAAGTGAGACCAAAGAACTGAGTATACTGATCTAAACACCAGAATATCAGAGTTCATTGAATGGCAAGAAACAAAAGATGGGAGGAAAGCCAATCTGCGTGAGATTGAGGAGACACACAAGGAAATTCTTTTCATGGATTAGGATGCAAGGATCAAACAAGTTGAGCTAGTAGTGGCAAGAGCAGCTGGGGTGGCAAAGAACATAATCAAGGCAGTAAACCACACTCTATTTTCCACCAACCAAGTGAGAGAAAGAAATCCAAAAGCAATGCCCAATTTAGGTGATTTGCATAAAAGCTAGCAGGAAAAAGTAGAAACTCAAAGGGAAGCAATTGCAAAATTGGAAAAGGCCAACTAGGATTCATATTGGCAATACCTCGTCAAGTCGCACTGCTAAATCATGACCCTTAACTGCTCACTTCATTCAACTCAGCGGATGATGCCATCTCTCACCGATGTGATTTTCGCAGGATAGGTCAGAACACATTTTAGGGCACCTCCTCAAGTCAAACCGATGGCTAACATATGTGATTTGAAGGACAAGCTGGCAGGCAGCAAATCATCATCATAGCCTCTTCTCATCAAGCCACTGTTTATTTTTAGAATTATTTAACTAGTTAGGAGGAGGTTGTTTGAAACCTCCTCAAATTTTTGTATAATCTATTTTTTCACATTATTTAGAATAGTATTTATACCCTTCTCATGCATTCAGAGAAGGGTCCAGAATTTTATCAAAAAAATTTGCAAATAATGCACTTTTGTAAGTTTGTGAATGCTTTGGTGAAATTATGGAACATGATCATTTGTTTTAAATATCATACTACTTTCCTTTGTTGATGCACTATTGTATACTTGGGAGATAATTTGATCTGAAGAAAGGAGTTGATCCATGTCATTAGTCAAATGAACAAAACTTCACGCATATGGTACTTTTATCTTGTATGATTGATTATGTTTCTGTTTAATTAGTGACAACACTTTATTTTCATGAATTGTGTATGGGATATATTCTTTTTGTTAGGCATTAATTGCACTATTATATGATGCCTAGCTGAAATTGTCTACTTTCATATATAAATCATCATATATGCGATATAGTTTATACAATTTATTTGACTAACTATTTAGTCAAAGAAATTATCTTTATATGTTATCATCTATGTTTTATGCATGATTGATCTTTATTATCACATGTCAAGCAGATATCTTTATAGATTGCATATCACACAGAAATACCCAGGTTTATATTAAAATAAGTTAGTTATAGATTTTCATAATAGAATAGGTCATTTAGACTATCATTATTCTATTTCAATCACTCGTGAACCACCCACTCTCGTATTAAAACCCACACTAGGAAACGGGTCCCATTATCCCCAGTCAAAGCCACCACTTTAAATGGAAAAGGAGATGTCTTAAGGTCTGGACTAGGTGGTTATCCTCCATTTTTGGGTAGCATATATCTGAGACCTCAACACACCTCTAGGTTAGATACAAGATATTTACATCAAGAATAATGATCCAAACATGAAGCTTTCACCCGATTAGAAGCTTTATCTTGAAGACTCAGAAAATCAACTTGAAAACATTGAAAATACTTCAGGAGTGAGCTTACATCCAGTGAAATAATGTTGAGAAAATAATTGTGCGAGATGATCCAAAATTGGCCTAGCTCGAAGACCTCATCAAGATCGTGAGGACCTGACATAACCATCAGCATAAACTAAAGTTCCTAGACTTCCTAACGAGTCCCTGAACTTTCAAATATTGGAAGTGTAACAACCCTAGTTAAAAATCCATGTAAATGTAAAAAGATAAGACCATGGTCATGGGACACATATTCCAAGTTGAATGGTGTGTAGAAAATCCTGTAGATGCACAAGCTCATGTAATCTACTAAAACAAGAGACAAGAATATACTTCTACTCTTTACAGTAGAACATAAAGATCAAGCAAAACAATAATCGACAAGAGGAAGAACATCAATGGCACATAACACAATAAATATCTGGGGAAAGCCACAGCTCAAAACCCCACTATATGTTTTGTATTAATTCAGAAAATCAAGATTAAATTACAATTCTTGTTCTCTCTAGAACAATCTCAGCACAATTCAATCTCCAACTCATAAGAAAGCTCAAGGCCAAAGCTTAGCCAATTCACAAGCTCTCCAAGTCTCTATTCCAATGCACCCTTGGTCAAAGAATTTGGATTAATACAATATGCTTTTTTCAACCTTGAGCTTAACCTACACAATTATTTCCTATCCTCTACCTGATGACTTCCTTTGGCCAATACTTAGCTAAATTTCCAAGCTTCTAATTCTTTGTAAAATTCCTGAGAGAATTAGCACGTATTTAAAGGGAAATTCCTCAGTTCCTGAATGCATTCACTATCAATGCAACTCAGAAAAATATAAAACAAATAGTACACTTTCCCTGCACTCTAGTCTCAACTGGGTCTTTCTCAGAATTGACATGCATGAGTTTCTGATGAGAGAATATTCAATTAACTAGAGTGGCACTAGTTGAGGGCACTAATGCATCAACTGACTGGTAACTCACTATTAGTTCCTCAAACAGTTTCGAACTAATTTAACTGGACTTAACTCAGTAAACTGAATTAACTAATTACAACTCATCCTGGACCCCTATAATATAGGGAGAACTTATACATGACTTCAAAAAGACTTCCAACTCGAAATTCCTAAACTAATTAAGTTAATTAAAATTAATTAACTATTTGCAAGTTGTTGTGAGAAAATAATTACAATTTAATTCATGATTTAATTCAAGGACAAATTAAATTGGAATTTCTGGATTCTATTTTTAACATTTCTTGTTGCTATTTTCAATACTCCCTCTCAACAAGAAAGGAATTCAACTCTATCCCAATCCTGAACCTTTGGAATGTTCTACATGCAACACTTATTTCAAGTGTTGTAGCTCCATCAACTCCATAAACAAAAAACATCCAACCTGAGTCAAAATGATGCCTATCTCATCAAAGTCTCTGACTACTATTTCCTCTGTCGACTGAAAATTCTACGCTTATGTTGACTCTTCCTTTCTGCAATTGTTTCCAACCCTCTCTACGCTCTTTAGTATCTAACTACTCTAGCCTTTGTCACTTTGATCTCTGAATGCATCAATCCAATTGATTCCGCCCACTACTATGTACTTTGGGCTCCTATAGCAAGGTACGATCCATGAGATAAAACCATTCAATGGATCCTGCTCAATTTCATCCCTCTTGGGACTATCACTTCACATCGCCCCACCGCACACCTAGAGGTATGGCTGCATGTGACCGCTATTCCCACTTGGCTCGAAATTTCCCTCCACTGGAGGTTTCTGCATGACTGGATGCCTCCACTTGGTCTCCTCTCAGTTTCTCTAGTTGTGGTTGCTCCACAACTTCCTGAAGCTGCTTTTGAGACTTCTTCTAGGGTTGCATGTTGAGAGGTAATTTACTCTCCCTCTGAACCACCAAGTCTCTAACCTTTACCTTTCTCCTCAAGGCTTTCCATGCATATTGTACCTCAAGTGCATACAGGTTCTTGGCTCGTGCATCGATCTGTTTCACCTATCCCGTGGTGATGTGTCTAATGAAAACCATTCCCTTACTAAAAACCACATCATAGCCATGGTCTTCCACTACTGCGACTGAAACAAGATTCTTCTTTAGTCCTGGAACATACATCACATATGTGATCCTAAGAGGGGATCTAAACTCCCTCTAAAAGGTAATCGTATCAATCACGGTAGGTCTATACCTCTCGTCATATCCACACTCTATGCCCATCTTGAGGTATTTTTCCTTAAAATCACTAAAGATATCTCTATTCCCTGTCATATGGAATGAGGCACGACTATCAAGATACCACACACCTCCCATGATAGTGTCGGCCATGCATGCAATGGGAGTGAAATCAAGTTTGAATTGTGAAGCTAGAACCTCACCTATTGCCACTACTATCGACTCCTTCTTTCTTTCTTTCTTATGTGGACAGTTCTTGCCATGGTGCCCATGCTCATGACAGTGAACACATTTGACTTTCATCAATTCCATCTTCTTTCCTCCCTCCTCACCTTGGAACATCTTTCCCTTGGCCTTCTTTTCCTTACTCGCTAAGGAAAAATCCCATGTAGATTTTTTTCACAAAGAACCCAAATATGTTATTTGTTTCAGAAAATTTTGCACAAAAATTTTCAGATCTGCTATGCAAACTAGCAGCCCAAAACTCAAAACTTCGAAATCTCCTCTAGTATATTGTCTTTAGCTCTGATACCATGTAGAAAATTTCTACAAATCTAGCTCTAATACCATGTAGAAATCCCGTAGATTCACAAGCTCATGTAATCTACTAAAACAAGAGACAAGAATATACTTCTACTCTTTACAGCAGAAGAACATAAAGATCAAGCAAAACAATAATCAACAAGAGGAAGAACATCAATGGCACATAACACAATAAATATCTGAGGAAAGCCACAACTCAAAACCCCACTATCTATTTTGTATTAATCCAGAAAATCAAGATGAAATTACAATGCTTGTTCTCTCTAGAACAATCCCAGCACTCAGCAAATTCATTCTCCAACTCATAAGAAAGCTCAAGGCCAAAGCTTAGCCAATTCACAAGCTCTCCAAGTCTCTATTCCAATGCACCCTTGGTCAAAGAATTTGGATAAATACAATATGCTTTGTTCAAACTTGAGCTTAACCTGCGCAAGTATTTCCTATCCTCTACCTGATGACTTCCCTTGGCCAATGCTTAGCTAAATTTCCAAGCTTCTAATTCTTTACACAATTCTTGAGAGAATTAGCACGTATTTAAAGGGAAATTCCTCAGTTCATGAATGCATGCACTATCAGTGCAACTCAGAAAAATTTAAAACAAATAGTACATTGTCCCTGCACTCTAGTCTCAACTGGGTCTTTCTCAGAATCGACATGCATGAGTTTCTGATGAGGGAATATTCAATTAACTAGAGTAGCACTAGTTGAGTGCACTAATGCATTGATCCAGAAGGATCTTGAGACACTAAGGGGATGGATAAGGCTCGAAATTCAAAATGGAAAAGAAGAGGATTTGTTGACATCAGTTTAAAGAACTCGTCTTCTTGATCGTGGCAGCACAAACAATTCGCCAATCTGAGCTCGTATGTGAAAGATAGAGCTCTTCAAAGTTTTGGCATAGCAGAGGAAGTGGGGCCCACAGTGCGCCATAGGGCATCCTAGTCAGCACGTGGGACCCACATGGAAGTTTTCAAATTTTGACACTTGGTTTCTACCAATAACCTCCTAATCTTGCACAAGAGCCAAATCAACAATTGGATATAATTATAATTTTATATGGTTATTAATTTAACTATATAATAAAAACTAAACTATAACCAAAACAAAACAAAAAAACAAATATAGCATATATATTAAATATATATATAGATAAAACGTTACATTAAGATCCACATACCAAAAACCAACCATATATGCAATGACGGTTATGTGACATTAATCATAATACGGTTATGTCAAAACCATATGTGATATAATCCAATGTAATAGCCATCCATTAAACAATCCGTCACCCAAATATTCTGTCGTCCACCCGTCCTACTGCCATGAATCTATTTGTACCGCTGCCCAATCCGTCCTTCCGCCTGTCAATTGCCTCCTAAAACTGTGCCTCAAATCCGTCGTTGGTTTATCCATTAAATGCACCTTCTTTTATTCATTTTTTTATAAACCATTAACCATATATATATATGTATATATGTAAACTCAATGTTTTACCTAGAGGAAGAGGAGATCAGCGAGAACGTTTTTCAAGGCAAGGAGAGCAGAATTTTTGAAAAGGGTGATTTTGGTCCAGTATCAGAATTGGGCAAGTTTTATATCGACTTTGCATCTCTCGGCGACGGGAATCCAGCAGTGGTGTCATTTTTTGCAGCAGAGCTCTCCAATTTTCAGGCATTTTCAGTATGGAGGTATAATGCTCCATTTTTGTAACTGATGAATGTAACTTCTTTTGATGCCATTTTTAATGAATGAAGGCCTCCCCATTAATTGAGCAGGGCCCGAAGATGTAGTCCAGGAGGGACCAACTCTGTTATCAAGTTCTTGTCTTCTTGTCTTTTTATGCTCTTCTTCTTCTTTCTCTCACATGTGCACATTTAAGGTTTCTCTTTCGTTAAGCTACAAATTGTATATGTAATTCTTTTAATGCGTCTATAAACAAAAGATAACCTGGATCATGCATCAACTCATTGGTAACTCACTATTAGTTCTTCAAACAATTTGGAACTAATTTAATAGGACTTAACTCAGTAAACTGAATTAACTAATTACAACTCATACTTAACTCATCCTGGACCCCTATAATATAGGGAGAACATATACATGACTTCAAAAAGACTTCCAACTCGAAATTCCTAAGCTAATTAAGTTAATTAAACTTAATTAACTATTTACAAGTTGTTATGAGAAAAGAATTACAATTTAATTCAAGGACAAATTAAATTGGAATTTCTGGATTTTATTTTTAACATTTCTTGTTGCTATTTTCAATACTCCCTCTCAACAAGAAAGGAATTCAACTCTATCCCGGTCCTGAACCTTTGGAATGTTTTGCATGCAACACTTCTCTCGAGTGTTGTAGCTCCATCAACTCCATAAACAAAAAACATCCAACCTGAATCAAAATGATGCCTATCTCATCAAAGTCTCTTACTACTATTGCCTCTGTCGACTGAAAACTCTACGCTTCTGTTGACTCTGCTTTTCTACACTTGTTTCCAACTCTCTCTACACTCTTCAGTATCTGACTACTAGCCTTTGTCGCTTTGATATCTAAATGCATCAATCCCACTTATTCCTCCTACTACTATGTACTTTGGGCTCCCGTAGCAAGGTACAATCCATGAGATAAAACCGCTCAATGGACCCTCCTCAATTTCAGCCCTCTTAGGACTTTCACTTCACATCGCCCCACCGTACACCTAGAGGTATGGATGCATGTGACCCCTCTTCCCACTTGGCTCCAAATTTCCCCCTACTAGAGGTCTCTGCATGACTAGATGCCTCCACTCAGTCTCCTCTCAGCTTCTCTAGTTGTGATTGCTCCACAACTTCCTGAAGCTGCTTTTGAGACTTCTTCTAGGGCTGCATGTTGAGAGGTTATTTACTCTCCCTCTCAACCATCAAGTTTCTAACCTTTTTCCTTTCTCCTCAAGGATTTTCATGCATATTGTACCTCAAGTGCATACAGGTTCTTGGCTCGTGCATCGATCTTTTTCACCTATCCCGTATTGATGTGTCTAAGGAAAACCATTCCCTTACTAATAACCACATCATAGCCATGGTCTTCCATTACTGCGACTGAAACAAGATTCTTCTTTAGTCCTAAAACATACATCACATCCCTAATCTTGAGAGGGGAGCCAAACTACCTCTGAGAGGTAATCGTATTGATCACGGTGGCTCTATACCTCTCGTCATCCCCAAACTCTATGCTCATCTTGAGGTCTTTCTCCTCAAAATCACTAAAGAGATCTCTATTCCCCATCATATGGAATGAGGCACCACTATCAAGACACCACAGACCTCCCATGGCAGTGCCGACCATGCATGCAATGAGAGTGAAATCAAGTTTGAATTGTGAAGCTAGAACCTCACATATTGCCGCTACTATCGGCTCCCTCTTTCTTGCTTTCTTCTGTGGACAGTTCTTGCCATAGTGCCCATGCTCGTGATAGTGAAAACACTTGACTTTCATCAAGTCCATATTCTTTCCTCCCTCCTCGCCTTGGGACATCTTTCCCTTGGCCTTCTTTTCCTTACTCGCTAAGGCAAAATCCCATGTAAAATTTTTTCGCAAAGAATCCAAATATGTTATTTCTTTCAGAAAATTTTGCACAAAAAATTTCAGATCTGCTATGCAAACTAGCGACCCAAAACTCAAAACTTTGAAATCTCCTCTAGTATATTGTCCTCAGCTCCAATAACATGTAGAAAGTTTCTACAAATCTAACTCTAATACCATATAGAAAATCCTGTAGATTCACAAGCTCATGTGATCTACTAAAACAAGAGACAAGAATATACTGCTACTCTTTACAGCATAATAACATAAAGATCAAGCAAAATAATAATCGACAAGAGGAAGAACACCATTGGCACATAACACAATAAATATCTAGGTAAAGCCACAGCTCAAAACCCCACTATCTGTTTTGTATTAATCCAGAAAATCATGATGAAACTACAATGCTTTTTCTTTCTAGAACAATCCCAGCACTCAACAAATTCAATCTCCAACTCATAAGAAAGATCAAGGCCAAAGCTTAGCCAATTCACAAGCTCTCCAAGTCTCTATTCGAATGCGCCCTAGGTCAAAGAATTTGGATGAATACAATATTCTTTGTTCAACCTTAAGCTTAACTTGCACAAGTATTTCCTATCCTCTACCTGATGACTTCCTTTGGCCAATACTTAGCTAAATTTCCAAGCTTCTAATTCTTTGCACAATTCTTGAGAGAATTAGCACATATTTAAAGGGAAATTCCTTAGTTCCTGAATGCATTCACTATCAGTGCAACTTAGAAAAATCTAAAACAAATAGTACATCGTCCCTGTACTCTAGTCTCAACTAGGTCTTTCTCAGAACCAACATGCATGAGTTTCTGATGAGGGAATATTCAATTAACTAGAGTAGCACTAGTTGACTGTACTAATGCATCAACTAACTGGTAACTCACTATTAGTTCCTCAAAAAATTTGGAACTAATTTAACTGGACTTAACTCAGTAAATTGAATTAACTAATTACAACTCATACTTAACTCATCATGGACCCCTATAATATAGGGAGAACATATACAAGACTTCAAAAAGACTTCCAACTCGAAATTCCTAAGCTAATTAATTTAATTAAACTTAATTAATTATTTACAAGTTGCTATGAGAAAATAATTACCATTTAATTTAAGGACAAATTAAATTGGAATTTCTGGATTCTATTTTTAACATTTCTTGTTGCTATTTTCAACATTGTGGGCAAAAAAATTCTAGTGGGGTGTCACTTCGGTTTATTATGGCTAAGGATATTGGAAATGGCTTTGACAAAGGCTTTGGAAAGGCATAAGGCATTTAATGGCATTTTATTTATGAAAATAAAGGAAATTAGGAGAAAACGAAGGTGAAAGGCCACAGGTTGCATGTGAGGAGGAAATTGAACGAAAATAATTGAAAATGAAGAAAATAGAGGCCTCATTGATAAAAAGGCTTATGATGATCAATTGGCAAGATTTTTTGACAGGTTTTGATGGAGCTCTCTTCTACTCTCTCTCTCTCATACTCTTGGACATAAAGTTTTCGTGGAGCACTCTTGGAGGAGTGTGGCATACGTGGAATTGGAGCAAGAAGGCAAAGGAAAAGTAGGAAAGCACAAGAGGAAATCAGGATCAAAAACTACAGTGGGTTTTTCTTGTAGGAATTGAGTTCCATGTATGATTTCCTTGCTAGTTTTTGCATGCATGACACATGCATGCAGTTTCTTAGTTATGATATGTCATTAGTGTGGAGGATTTCTTGGATTGATAATTGTTTTGCCTAGCCTTTCCATTTCCTAAATAGCCATGGTGTTGTGGGTTCATTTCTTTGTTTTTTCTGGTTGGTTCTCATGTTTCCTTTAGCTTGGGTTGAGTTATTAGTTCTTAGATAGCCATGGTTTTGTGGGTTCATTTCTTTGTTTTTTCTTGTTGGTGTTTATGTTTCCTTTAGCTTGGGTTGAGTTATTAGTTCATGGAAGCCTTGATTGGACAAACGCTCTGGAAACCCTCTAACAACTTGGGTTGTGTTACTAGTCCTAGAAGCCTTGGTTGGACAAACACTCTGGAAGCCCTGTAACAACTTGGGTTGAGTTACTAGTCCTGGAAGCCTTGGTTGGACAAATGCTTTGGAATTCATTAATGGGTTGAGTTACTAGTCCTAGAAGACTTGGTTGGAAAAACACTATGGAAGCCTGACGATATCTATGGGTTGAGTTACTAATCTTGGAAGATGGGTTGGAACAAATGCTTTGGAGCCCTAGACAACTTGGGTAGGGACCAATATGGTGATGGTTTGTGATGTATGGCAATGAGGTGGAATCACTATTTGATGGGTTGAGGTGGTTTGACCTCTAGAAGCCATGGTTCAGTTTTGATGGACTGTTCCATGAGATACCACATTCATGCTTGGAATATGGCATGGGGGTGACTTGCTGAAGACAGATTTGTCTCATCCATCTCTATGGTCAAGTGGTACGTGGAAGTCCCAGACCTGGATGCAATTTGCATATGTTAATAAGAGATCTTTCCTCTTGTAATTGATGGGTAAGTGTACTTTTTATTATGTGATCTTGATGGTTGTTTTATCATTGTTATGCTACTGGTTATTTGTTGGTTGTGAGCATGTTTTATGATAGTGATGATGTATGGATCTCATCATTATTTATTTGTAAATGAATGAACAATATATTTATGGCCTAATAGATGAAATTGTAGCTAATGTGTTGAGGCATAAATTCTTCTTAGTGATTCTCAAATAAGTATGAGACCCCTATGCTCAGTTCTATTGTTAAGACCTATAGATTTCATATTTGTGATATGTTTGATGAAATGCTTTTCATATCTAGTAGGGGTCTAGTCTAGTCCTTGTTGATGTTTTTGCAAATGTATCTTTGTTCCGCTGTGAAATTTCATTCCTAAAGGTGTCATTGAGTTATGGGCAGTGACCTGGGCTTTGGGCTTGAAAAAGTGGCACAAATCCTGGAGACACAGGTTTCATGCGGAAAGAGTTAATCTTGCGGACAAAACCAACCTCCCTAGAAGCCTAAGACTTTCTAGTGACAAACAAGACAATTAAGAGCAATCCTTCTCTAAACATGCATTTATCACACGAGAAATCAAGTGTTTTAGATCCTACTTGTAGTCCAATGCTGTTGTAGTAGTCCAACCTCGTCGATCCAGATGAGCTCCTCCTTCACTTCGAAACTTGCATTCACTAACAATCAAACGATTACATAGCA
>APFE030266249.1:0-11440 GCA_000404065.3 Pinus taeda | reverse complement strand
ATGTAGGCTCTGATTATGTTATGACCCCTTAGACTCCTATATATAGAGAGGAGGTCTTTTTATTTTAATCATCTAAGAATTGTTCATTTATGTAATGTAAAGGAGGTTGCCCCCTCGAAAAGGTTGAATTCTAAGGTGTTGATCTATATTTTCTATCTTTTCTTGAGCTGGTTTCATAACACTATCTTTGTCTCTTTGTCTATATTTCTCCCTTGAGCCCTCCCTCCCTCTCCCTCTTCCTCTCCTTCACCCTCTTCCTCACCCTTTCACTCATTCTTTTCCACCCCCTTCTCTCTCTCTCTCTGACAACTTCATTTTATCACTACACATATCACTATCTCTAAAACCAATTCCATTTATTTGTCTCTTCCTCGCTCCTTATGACAACCTCTACTTGATGTCTTTCCCATCTACCTCTCCCTCTCTCCCTCTCTTTAAAACTCTCTATCACTTAATATCCCTTCTCTCTCCCTCTCTCGCTCTGACTTTACCCCTCACCGATGTTCTTTATCTTCCCCCCTCCCCTCTCTTCTCTCTTTCCATGTCCCCTTTTCTACCTCTTGAAATTTTCCTCTATCTCTTTCTCTCAATCTCTTTGACACATGATCTCTCATATTATATTATTCCCCTCCTCTTTCTCCCTATCTACCATCTTTCTCTCTCTCACCCTTTTCAATCTCCCTCTCCCTCTCACCAGATATATGGCTCCCTCTCCTCCCTCTCTCTCTCTTTCACTACCTCTCTCCATATGCACCTCTTCCTCTATCTATACCTTCTCCCTTTCCCACTAGAAATTATCTCTCTCTCCCCCTTATGCTTCCCTAACCTCTCTTTCAGTCTCTCACTCTACTTTTTCCCTTCAATTTCTCATACTCTCTTTCTATCTCTCTATCAATGTTTATTTGTTTGTCAAACATTCTCTCTCTCTCTCTTACACTCTCTCTCCCTCTCTCCTCTTCCACTCCTACTCTCTCTCCCTCTATCACTCCCCCATTCCTAATATCTCTCTCCCTCTCTCCATCAACCCTTCTTGCAGTCCTACCCTACCTATCTCCCACCTATTTGTTTGTCAAACATTCTCTCTCTCTCTTGCACTCTCTCTCCCTCTCTCCTCTCCCACTCCTACTCTCTCTCCCTCTATCACTCTCACGTTCCTAATATCTCTCTCCCTCTCTCCATCACCACTTCTTGCAGTCCTACCCTACCTATCTCCCACCTTCTCCTCCCTCTCGTCTCTCTCTCTCTCCCCCTCAGCCTCTTCCCTCTCTCTCCTCTCCCTTTCCCTCACACCCTCCCACTCTCTCTCTCTCACTCCACTACCCTCTCCTCCCTCTCTCTCTATATATCTACCCTTCCTCTATCTCTCCCTCCCTCTCTCCCTCTATCTCTCCATCCTCCTTTCCTCTCTCTTTCTCTCTCTCACTCCCTCTATCCATCCCTCACTATCTCTCTCCCTCTCTCTCTCCATCCCTCTCTCTATATATTTGTCTATCTCTCTCTCCCTCCCTCACTTTTTCTCTCTCCCTCTCTCTCTCTTTGTCCCTCTTTCTCCCTCTCTCTCCCTCTCTCTCTCTCCCTCTCTTTCTCCCCCTTTCCCTCTTCCATCTCTCTCTCCTCTCCCTTACTCCCTTTGTCTCTACTTCCCTCTCTCTCTCTCCCCATCCCTCTCCCTCTCACTCTCTCTCCCTCCCTTCACCTCCAACTTTTCCCTCTCCCTCTCTCATCCTCCCTTTTCCTCCTCCTTTCCTCTCTCTCTCTCTCACCCTCCCTTCACCTCCTCCTTTACTCTCTCTCTTCACCCCACTCTCTTTCCTCTCTCTCTCCTCTCTCTTTGCCTCACCCCCTCCCACTCTCCTCTCTCTCTCCTCTCTCTTCACCCCACTCTCTTTCCTCTCTCTCCCACTCTCTTTCCTCTATCTCTCTTCTCTCTCTCTCTCTTTGCCTCACACCCTTTCCCTCCCTCTCTCTCTATCTATATACCCTTCCCTCCCTCACTCCCTCCCATTCCCTCTCCCTCTTTCTCTTTCTCCCTCCTCCCCTCTTGTCGCTCACTATCTCTCTCTCTCTCTCTCTCTCTCTCTCTCTCTCTTTCTCTCCCTCGCTCTCTTCCCTCTCTCTCTCCTCTCTGTCACTCCCTCCATCTCTCCTTCCCTCTCTCTCACTCTCTCTCACTCCTATCTCCTCTCTATCTCTCCATCTCTCTCTCTCTACCCGTCTCTCACTCCCTCCCACTCTCTCTCCCTCTCCTACTCTCCCACTCTCTCTCTCTCTCTCCCTCTATCACTCCCTCTATCTACCTCTCTTTCTCCATCCCCCTCTCTCTATGTCTCTCTCTCTCTACCTTTCTCCCTCTCCTACTATCCTTAATTACCTTTCTCAATTTGTCCTCCAAAACAACCCTCCCAAGCTCGATATGTCTTTCCCTCCCTCCCCTTTTCTCTCTCCCCCTCAATCCCCCTTTCTCTCTTTACCTTGTCTTTCATCCTTCCCCTTTCTCACCCTTTCCTCTCTCCTCCAATTTCTCTCTCCCCCCCTTCCCCCACTCTCTTCTTTACCACTCTCTTTCCCTCTTTCCCTCCCTCCCTCTCTCTTCCTATGCCTCCAATCTCACTTTTTCTCTCTCCCCCCTACTATCCAAGCCTACCTTCAATTGTCCTTCAAAACAACCCTCCCAAGCAATGTATCTCTTCTCCTCCCTCGCTCCATTTTTCTCTCCTTACCCCTTCTTCCTTGTACCCAATCTCTCTCCCCTTGTAGCTTTGGGCTCTCTCTCTCCATCTTCCCCTCTCTTCTTCCCCCCTCTTTCTCTTCCCACCACTCTCTCTTTTTACCTCTTGCTCCCCATATTTCTATCTCTTTCTACCCCTCCCAACCTATTCCTCATCTACTTCTATCTCTCTCTCTCACACATGTACACACTTACTCTCTCCTCTTCTCTCCCTCTTCTTTTGTTTTCCCACTTTCCCTTCCTCACTATCCCCTGCCTTTCCCTCTTTACATTTATCTTCTTTCATCTTCATCTCTACCCCTTTCTCTTATCCTCTTACCCCCTCTCTCTCCTCCCCACTCCCCATTCCTCTCTAAATTATAAATATAATTAAAAATTATTAAGTTATTTTATAAAATTCACATGAAAAAATACATGAAAATATTCAAAATTACAAACACATTTATATCACAAATAAATTTATAAATTTAAAATTTATGTCAAAATTCATGTTAGAATTTATATTTTCAATCAAAATATATTGTTTTTGTTAATCATTTTGTATCTATTAAATATCTTTTACTTTAAATAAATTTCAAATTTCTTTTTAGATCCCAAAATATAATGCATCTATCAAATAATTAATTAAACTTTAAAAACTCCACAAATCATATATTCTATATTCAAAACAATACAATGAAATATCTTCAAAATAGTGTTTCTCCTAAATAAACAAAATATGAATTAAATATATTAATAATAGATATTATTTAAAATTAAATTTAATTCCATTACACTAAACCAATAAATTAATTATAAGATAAAAAGAAATTATAATAATAATAATCCATAGAGACCTTGAATAAACATTTACTTGTAGTGAGTCACCATAAAATCTTAGATCCGTGATTTGTGAATAAAAGAATTACAAATAAAAATAAATACGGTGAAGCAAAGTTGTTTCTTCCTCTACTAAAAAAATTACTTTTCTAAAGGCGGTTTCTTGATTTTTAAATAAAAAGACACGTATAAATAACTAAAAAAACACTTTGCTAAGAGCAGTTTCTTGATTTTTAAATTAAAAACACTTATAAATAACTATTGACTTTTAAATATCGTAATACATCGACATAATGTATAAATAACTTTTCACATTTGAAGATTGAAATAGATTGAAACCCATTTTGAATAAGATGAAAAAATTGTAAATGGAAAGAAAGATATCGTAATTAATGACACCAAACCAAATGCCATAGAATTTTTATCCTTCTACTTAGGAATTTGTTTCATGCTATTTATGTGAATTTATTTATATAACAACAATGGACAACTAATAATGATAGTATGATGTCTTGATCTGATCGAAAGGTTACAAGAATCCATCTACATTGGCCAAGATTTTGACCCAATAATTTAAAAAAAAAAGAAATCCGTGATGGTGTGCATGCACCTCATGGTGACATTCTACTGAAGCGAACTATTGCCTCTATTGCAACTAGTGCATTGGTTCGTCCCCTTCATCCAACTCGTCTGCTACTCTCACTTAATTCTGCACAACCAGCGGTTTGATTCGCTCTCTCCACCCATGGAAAGCATGGAAAGCTCCTTATTTATTTCATCGTCTCCACAACAGCTATGCTTTTTTCAATTTACTATTTCCCAGAACACGTCATGTCCGTTTTATGCACCTGCCATCCCACACTCTCCGCCATGTTTTCCGGTTTAAAGTGCTTTCTCTGTGGTCACCACACTCGTAGATACCCATTTTCAAATTCGGAGTGGCGTTGTTGGGCCATGTAGAATTGACTTTAAATTTGTTAAAGTCCGTGAACTATATTATAAATTTGGCATTATATATGAGTGGCAAAATTTATTAATCTAAATGCAAATTAGAAATATTCTAATTATAAATATAGTAAAATTCATTAACCATAAATTTAATATTAAAATACTAAAATTTGTTAACCATCCTTGTGATATTAGTAACTTAATTATCTATTTGAGATCAACAATTTTGCAAGTTAGTTATTAAAAATTAATGTAACAAAGTAAGTAAGGAACACATTACATTTTTAAGCTTTATATTAAATATATTAATCACATGTCTAAATAATATACTTATTCAATACTATATATATAACTAACAATGCTGAAAATTTTGACCTTTTAATTCTAAAAGAATAAAATCCACATCAATTAAATAATTTATCTCAAATTTGTTTTTTTATTATCATTATTTATTTCATTTTTATTTCTTTTAATTTGAAATTTTATATTATTAAGATATACATATAAATTATATTTAAAATTTTACATACTTTGACAAGGAATAGTCATTGTAGCAGTTGTTTCTTGTCTATTATTTAGTTATTTCTAATTGATTATAGTATTTTTTGTGAGCAAATTATTGTCATTTACTATAGTGAATGTATGGTTAATCAAAATATAAAGATTTTTATATGTTAATCAATAGCTTTATCTAATATAATTTTTCATGCTTCAACTAATACATTCTCAATGCTTTAAATGGAAAAATATTGCTCGTTATCTCAAAGCTTCATTAGCTTCATAATCTTGATTCTAACTATAATATCACTAATTTAGCTTACAATCCTTTTGTGACCATCACAACCATCATGTAAAAGAAACTAAGTAAAGGGGAAGATATTCCCACAAGGCACACCAAAGGGCCTTTGTAACACATAGAGAACCCATGTATTTACATTGAAGGTAATTCCATTGATATCCTAGAATTTTGGAAATATGTAATTGAATAGCAATAGGAGCATTGAAGAAGAATATATGCAATTTACCATGAATTATACTTGTGCCCAAAGCTACCATAAGGTATTCTAGTACCTATTTGGAGGCATGAGCTTCTCCTACTATTGGTGCAATCATAAGAAGAGTTTCATCTACAAATTGTTGATAAAATGCAATTTAATCATCTCCGTGAAGTTCCATACCCCTAGATTTGTTTGAGGGTACCATAACCTTAATAGCTCAACTCATTCCTTTTTCCCATTAATAAGAAGAAGTAGGATAATGGGTCTCCTTGTCTAATTCCACAAGGTGGACTAAATGTTGAGGAGGGTGGTCTATTAATGAGAATCAAGAAGAAAGCTTTGGAAATAAGAGAGATAATCTAATTTATCTATTTTTCAGAAAACCGAAAGGTGAATAGGATGTGATAGATGTATTGCTAGTTGAGTATATCAAAATAATTGGGCATGTCAAGCTTAATGTCCATACTCAAATTTTGAAATCTTTATAGATTGAATCAATTCATGGGCCAAAAGGATGTTATAAAGGATCTTTCCTCCTTCACCATAACTAGATTTCTCCTAGAAGATGAGATTTTACATTCTTTGTCATGTCTTCCTTAGGAATAAGTGTGAAGTAGGCGTTATTGTGTTTGCGAGTATTGGGGATGTTATGCAAAATAAGTAAAATATTGATAGCTAAATGAATGAGAGAAGAAAATAAAATTATTCCATTTATCCATGTTTTAACATCAACATCATAACACAGTTTCAACCCTAAAACACAATTAGCTCTTGAAGTTATAGTGAGATGCTAACATTGAAAAGGAATTGACAAATTACTACTAATATTTTTCTCACTAAAACAAAAAGGTATTTAAGGGATTCTATTGAAAGAATTACATAGAACATCCCTAGTTTGAGTATTAGAAGCACAACAAAGCCTTTCTCATGCAGATATCAATTCAAGACATGGAACTAGTAGCCATTTAAATGTTCAAAGAAAAACTCCTATACTAGATGGGTTTACCTATACTAGATGGCTTTACCTCCTCCTCCTCATCCACCATGACTTCCTCCTCTTCCTTTCTTGAAAACTTAGAAACAAAATTAAAATTTCATATGATTTCATCCTCTTTATTTAGAATACTTATTGAGTCATTCTTTCCTCCTCCTCAGAAAACTAAAGAAAATAAATTAAAATTGTATATCATTTCATTCTCTTTATTTAAAATACTTATTGATTCATTATTTACCGTGATAATTGAGATATATACATGGTAATGTAACAAATAATATGTAAAAAGAAAGTGCCATATAAATTAGTAATTATGAGAACAACAATTTAATTTATAAAAAAATGTAAATTTTACATAAATAATATATAAAACTATTGAAAAATCACAAAAAAAACAATACTTATTCTGAATCTCTAGTACTATTTAAAATCAATAAATTAGTTATATAAATCTTTAAGAAATAAAACAAACAACAATCTATAAATATAAGTAACATTCAAACGCGAAACACAACGAAACTTCAAAAAACTTCAGCTAATCATAAGCATTACCATAAAACATCACAATACAGGTTCTACAACCATAATAATATTACAATCTCGCATATTTGCTCTCAAATGTAACTACAAATATGTTCCTTAGACCAAATCAGGTTACGGTGGATGAAACACAAGATTACAAAAACGACAGTATGCCGTTAATCCCTTCGCTCCTAATGTATACGTGTATTTCAATACCTTCTCTGTGTTTCAACTAATTGATCACGATTTCAACTAATTGTAGTTAGTCATATTTTACTCTTATCTTTGTTTATTTCGCAGACGCAAATTTAATTGGCTGGGGTGAGGACTAATTGTAGTTGAGTGGGAGGACGGAGGAATATTGATGATGAAGTGCTCAGACTTTCCAATGTGTGAACAAAAGGATAATGGAACCCGAAAAGTATCAATAAGTGTGTCCTATAAATGCAGAAAAATAATTATAAACAAGAGCTCAACATTTCAAATTATCCATAAATGCTATCCATAGTTGCAGAAAACAAGGCCTACCTTGGGGTCGATAAGCAAATTCTATGCATATGAATTTTACACTGAAAAAATGAGTTTATACTTGGTCTGGAAGCCTATCCTAAGGGAGACCTTCAAAATCTTATAAGTGATTTTTGTTACAGGCAACACAAATTTGAAAGCCAATACAGAAATGAAACCTAAATAGAACATGATAAACTAATTATCAAAATCAACAGGGACGGGAGCCCGGTTTGAAGAGACGAGGTTAAACTAATTAAATAAAATGAAATAGAGATTTTATGAGAACAACAAATTTACATTAACACCAAATAAAGACAAAGGAAATAAACTGAGTACCTGAAACCAATTTGGAGTAGTCAAAGAGAATAGCACAACAAGGGTTTGCGCAGCAGGAGCGAACAACTCTACCCTTGGCGGGTCCTGCATCAAATCATAAATGAATTTACTTCGATATATACACATGGCAGAGCGTATATCTAAATGAATAACTTAATCAAGAAATTGCATTGATCTCAATCGATTGGATGTAGCAGAGGCTCTTCTGGAACATGCGAAATCCATTGTGCTCCTCAACAGACTAGAGATCAAGATCGATTGTCGTCCTCTTCTATCAACAAACAAATTTTAAACAGTAAATTTTACCTCGTCCTCTTCTGTCAACATACAAATTTTAGACATTAAATTTTATTGAGAGTGTCTGATTTGAAACATCATACTCTCCACAAAGACACAAAAACCAAACACCTAAATGGAGGTGCTTTCCATAAAACATATCACAAATGAAGAGTAAATAGAGCATGAGGATGAAAGATGGTGAAGATTTGAAATTTATAGATGCTTCCGCCTCTTTTTCCATGGACAGAAAAATAAAAAAAAGATATACCTCCTTTAACATAAAAAAAAAAGAGAAAGAAATATCTAATTCTCTGTACTCATACGAATATACATTAGGGCACAACTTTCACTCCCATTTCTTAACTCTCGGCTTTCACTCCGACCTTTTAGGCGTTTCCTGAGAAGTCATCCATCATAATTATTTCTATTTTACGGAGGTCCCCACTCCGACTTCTTCCAACGGAAAAGCTTTTTCAGCCCACTCATTTTTCCTAATAACATAATTGATGCGGTGATTAATTATTCTAGAAGGAACTCATTATTTGTGTTTATGTCGTTTTCTAAGTGAATAAATTAGGTAACCGTTAATTTCTTACAGATTAGGTAACCGTGAATAATTTTTTTTACGTGTTTATTAAAAGAATTTACTAAAGTGTTATAAATTCTCTTAATAAACACTTAAAAATAAATTTAAAAGCAGTTATTAAACACATAATATTTGTAAAAGAAAATCAAATTTTATTCAATTGAACATCAATTAATTGTAAACAAGTTATTATTCTCTCTTCTTCTCCCCCGACCTCACTCCTACCAAATTTATTAACTAGGAGAAAGATACAAAAAATGATACCAAAGTGCCAAAATTTACATTGTGTCCATAAATTAAATGCAAAAAGCATAAAAAAGACACATAGAATACATATAAAAAGAACTTCCATCATGGATTATGAGGGGGTTCCAGTTCCTATCCATAATTTAAAATGTTTGGGGATCTAGGGGCCCCATATACATACATCTCTAAGTGGTCAATATGACCCTCAATATGATCTATTAACTTATTAGTCCCTATTTGGCTCATAGTAAGTGAAGGCATCTTGTTCATAATTTCCTGTTTATTATGTTTTCTATTAATAATGAATTTTATCACCTCATACTATTCATCATGTCTCTATTTCCCTAGCTCCTCCAATAGTTTGGTAACAACCTGCAATTGTCTATAAAGAAATTCTAAATATGGTGGCGCTTCCACATTGCTAGGTGAGGAAACATGTTCATCAGCCAATTCAACCTCACAAAAAACCTCAACACCCCCATCACCTTCAACTTCTCCCACCCACTTGTCATGGTCAACCAAGACTTTGTGAGATCACCCAACTCACCTGACATGGCCCCTTGATTTAAGAACTCCACTATATAATCCATATGTCAAAGACCAATTTAATTCAACCACCTAAATGTTGTAGCTTGGTAATGGAGTCCCACTTCAAAACTCAACAAGATAAAATGGTCAAAAATTACAGATTCTTCCACCAATATTACTAAAGAAGAAACCCCATGATTAAAAGTTTCCTCTTGAATAGTGTACCCCAAGAAATGAAGGATAGAGGTAGTGAGCCTGAGAACTCAAACTACCAATCTCAACCCCAAGGAAATCTAGAGATACCACTAAAGACGACAGGGACCATGACATATTCTTGAGATCATAAACATGAGGAAGCCCAAAAAGAATAGAAGACCACCTCATCCAAAATTCCATTTACAAAGGAACTCCTAGGGCCTAGAGGTAGAGCCATATTTATTACTAGACAAGGAATATAATAAAACCATCCCATTTTAACTCCTGCAGCAAGAAAATTTAGTAGTGCTCTTGTCCTCACCACTTCTCATGATCCAAATGATAGCTCACCATTGTTCAGCTCTCCGAGGTGCCAAACTGTGTAAGTTAGCACACCATAGCAACCAAAGCACAAGCCCCTCTAGCTTACATTATCATTTCACTCTAAAGGAACCACTTGAATGAGCATACATAGGTTAGGAGTCTATGCATATTCAACATTCCCCTACCACCTTCCCAAAGTCCCATCACTAGAAAAATTGGCCTCTGTAGAAAACCCATCATTTAGGAAATAATCTCATTCACTTGTCTCTAGAAGCTTTTGGTTATCCTATGCCACTTGTCTATGGCCCCTCTCCCCATCTATCCCCCATATTTTCCCATGTTGATCAAGGTAAAATTTAACCTTCATGTTATCTTAGTTTTATAATATATATAAATAATATATTATATTATTAGTTTATATATATATATATATATTATATATATATATAATAGTAATATATTATTTATTTTATATAATTATATATATCTTTCATGTGTCAACTACCAACTAAATGAAGGAAGAACTGGATATCTCTTTCATTTTGGGTTACTAACCACTAAAATGTTTTAATCATAATTTACTTTTTCATTTACCTATATAATATATAGATAGTTGAAATTTGAATATTTATCTATACTACTACAACATAGACACATAGACAGACACATTCGTGCCATATTTCAACTCCAAGATAAGTAAGGAAAAAATTACACATCTCCTTCATTTTGAGATAGACACCGTTAAAAGTTTTGAATCATTAGTTATAATTTTTTTAATTCTTTTATGTATTAAATACATAGTTGTCAATCTTCCCTTTTTTTAATGTATTTTAAATTCTAAGTCATATCAAATACTGAATGAATTATACATCTCCATGATGTCATTGAATTAGAAAGCACAAATTAATTAAATGAGAAATATCCTTCCCTTTATTTATTTATTCTTACAATAAATTTCTTCTTGCCATCAATATTTTCTAAATGTTTGGTATGAAATTTTATTACGTATTAAATAAATTTAACATGTCCATGATATTATTGAGTGGAAAATAATTTAGAACACAGGAAAAAAATATTTTACATTCAATTTTTTTCTCTTTATAGATGTTAATTTGATATAAAATTCCCCCTAATTTGCGTGGGAATTGATGGTTTTCCTGATTGTATTTACCATCACCATGCATTCACATAGGTAGTGGCTCTCATCCACATTTAATATGCCCACTCAGTTAGCTAATCCATTGATTTTCATGATGCCTGATCCACTGCTCAATATCCGTTGTGTGATCTCCTCGTACTTAACACTAATGCCTCATTAACCTACCTGGCAATGGAAAACATTTTTCTTGTCTAAATATTTCATGTCTCTTTTGTCACCCAAATTTCTCATGATTTGTCACTCACCTTGTCATACTCTTATTTCCTTC